>BTPG01000001.1:180450949-180501419 GCA_036245525.1 Semisulcospira habei
TCTCATTTGGGTTGCGTAAGTCTAAAAGTTGTATTCTAGCATAATGTTTTGGCTCAGCCACTCAACAAAACAAAAACAAAACAAAACAAAACAAACAACAACAAAAAAAAAAACAAACAAAGCAGCAAGAACGATTTCTGACATTTTTTATTTTTTTTTATGATCTATGATCATGGTATTATAAAAGTTTGTCTGCATTTTCATAGGATAAAACAATCACCACGATAAATGTCCACATTTCTTGATTTTTGCATCCCTGTGGAGCTGTGCCCTTGGCAGCCTCACTTACTGCCCTCCCTCTGGTTCCAAATGCAAACTTAGCCAGAGCTTGATTTAATTTTTAGAGTCTGGGCTGGTGGCGATAGACATAAAGTTTCTCTGAACAGACCTTAAGCACGAAACACGAAAGCAAGCACTAAGACTGGTATGTAGGTAATGACGCTAGAGATGAGGATCATAAAATGCTGAAACTATAAGATAAAAGTAAGGATGTAACAAGAAAGGCAAAGCCCTTATGCTCACGTGCATGACCGATGTACATGTGTGACCTTTGTGACCTTTTGTGACAATAAGTAAAGGTATGGTTTTTGCGCCAGGAAAATCCGTTTTTGTCAAAGTTTTGATACATCTGTCAAACCCCCTTGACCCTTTAACTTTGCAATGAGTCGACTAACTTAGTATACATAGGTAAGTCTAGAATCACCAGCTACATTTGTGCTAAATTTGATTGAAAAGTTTGCAAAACTGTTGATAATAACAACAATTCTATCGAAAATTTGAATTTTAAACACATTTAAAGAGAGATCGCTCTTGTGGCCCTTGACTTTTCAGAGGGATCATCCAAATTAGTATGCATAGATAAGACTTGCAATCAGATCTGTAGAAGTTTGGGTTTGGTATTGTGACTAGCATTTGAGAAAAACAACAAAACATCTTTTGTCAAAATATGACATATTTTACCTATTTCCTGAGCTCTTGTGACTCTTGATCATTCTGAGGGATCAGCCAAATTAGTATGCATAGAAAGGTCTTTGCATCAGATATCCTTGTACCAGCTTTAATAATAATAATAATAATAAATAGCGCTGTTCCCCAAGAAAACACTGGACTCATAACAGCACACCCTCTCTCTCAGACACACGCACACTTTCAACCACCTCCTCCCTTCCCAACACCATATATCCACTTCCCTCTAGGATCAGAACAAAAGGCAGTCAGTCAACAGTTAGCTAGAGGTGAGCTAAATTTAAATGTTAAATGCCCGACAGAAAAGAAATTCTTTAAGTGAGCTTTGAACTGTGACAATGTGGGAAGATTCCACATTTTAATTGGCAATCTGACAGCAGATGTTTACTTGTCACAAAATACAAAGGGCGCAGTTAGGGCGTTTTGACTTTCACGTTTCACGATGACACCTTCATTCACGGATCACAAGAATGAAAAAAAAAAGACTGCTACCCAGAATCACAGGAATACAAAACATCAAGAACCACGAACAACCTTCCCCCCAGAGCCTTGTTTCTATGTTTTTAGGACGGGTCGCGGTGAGGCGGATTTAATAGCATGTCCATGATGTCAAAGGCGGACAGGCTAAACCTCTAACAATTGAAGTAACAAGATAAAAATTACGTCATGCATAGTTACGCTAACCTCGCTATTGAACGTACATTTGGCGCGAAGCGCCGTATCTGCGTATGTATGAATGTGCGTATGTATGCATGTATGTGTGTGCGTATGTATGTAAACAAAAGAATCTCCAATATTTCTGTACACACAAGCTTGAAACTTGACAAAACACTTTCATAAGAGAGCCTCCGAGCATATTGTAATTGAAGACATAAACAACCGTTTACAGGAAGTCCAAGATTAGAGTCCGTAATTTTTGTCATATATACTTGAACTTTTGCATATAGCTAGTTTGGAGAAAGACATTGGATGAGTTCGTTAGCCAGCTTTTGTTTCTTTACTAAAAAATTATTCTTTTCAGAAAAAGAATTAAAACACTAAAAAAAAAACTTTGCTTCTAGAGAAAGACAGTGGCGGTGACGAAAAAGAGGCAACTCCGTCAATACGCAAAGTGACATGAGAGAGAGAGAGAGAGAGAGAGAGAGAGAGAGAGAGAGAGAGAGAGAGAGAGAGAGAGAGAGAGAGAGAGAGAGAGAGACAGAGAGAGAGAGAGAGAGAGAATGACGTCATCTCTCCCTCTCTCTCTCCCTCTCTCTCTCTCTCACCTTCAGACCTGTTTTTTTTCCACACAGCCTCTTCCAGGGCTGATTGTTTGATGGGAGTATATAGCGGAGTGAATTATTATTGACAACAGTAAAGAGCTACAACGCTGGATTACGAACTCATCAAATGTCTATTTCAAAGCTAGCTATATCCAAAATTCCAATTGAATAGAACGAAAATTACACACTCAAATGAGGGTCATCCGTTATCCTAAATGAAACTGTCAGAGAGAGAGAGAGAGAGAGAGAGAGAGAGAGAGAGAGAGAGAGAGAGAGAGAGAGAGAGAGAGAGAGAGATGTCAATTCTTGTGTAACAATGACATGGTAGTGCTTTTACGTCGCCGTCCAAGCTAGCTATGTTCAAATTTCAATGGAATATAACACAAACTATGGACTGACTTTCTATAAAAGGCAAATTTTCTCTTTAATGAGTAATCTAATTAAAACATGCCGAAAAGTAGGCCTACTCCGAAATAATTCTCGAAGGAAGCATTTCCAAACGTTTCAGACCTGGGCGTAGACAAACACAGGATAAACTCGTGTCTACACACACACACACACACACACACACACACACACACACACACACACACACACACACACACACACACACACACACGCGCGTGCGCCCGCGTTTCTCGCCAAATGTACGCATGACGCAATGTTTATCGCGTTACTGCACTATCAGAGTCTGATGTTTTCTCGTCTTTGTTCGTCATTTGCATGCATGTATTTTCAATACGGTTGTTACGTGTTGGGTCGTAGTATCACACCAGACGCACGCACGCAAGTTTTTTTTTTAAAGAAACTTCATTCAGCTGCAACCCGTCACACGTGGCTTAAGGATCGTTTCCTACGATTACACTCGAGTAACAGTTCCAACAATATTTTATTTCAGCGATGCCATCTCCACACAATGCATTCCCAAATGCACCAACACTGATACAATGTCTCCTCTGCAAATGTCAACACTGGCGATACAATGCGTTTCTCTTACAACGTACACCACCGTTACGCTGCGTCTCTCTTTATACGGGCCACGTACCTACGATAAAATGTGTGTCCCTACCTGGTTTATTCTCAGCGAATCTACGCATAACAAAAATCGACCGCTATTCTCCGTGCGACTTTGCTAGAAGCTTCCGGACTAAACTTAGCGTATCATAACAAAGCCAATTCCGCTATTTGCGCGAACGATATAGAATCTTACTGAAAAGGTACGTGATTCGCAACCATGATAGCTCAAATAAATATCGGATCGTTTCCTACGATTAACACATGCATGCTCTCACAGAACAACACAAACACAATCGTAACAACGGTAGACAAAAATACGGATCTACCAAGTTTTGTGAAATTGTCGTTTTCTTGTCAACGCATAACTTAATTAAACAAGATTGTATCCCAGCCCAAACTTACTTACCTGTCACCCCTACCCGGGTATAGGCCGTCGACGAGAGACCTCCAGCAACTCCTGTCCTGTGCTTCTCCTTCGATTCTACTCCAGGTGGTTCCCAGTCTCTTGATGTCTGCTTGGAGGTCTCGACGCCAGGAGTTTCTCGGCCTACCTCTTTTCCTCTTTCCCTGGGGGTTCCATGACAATGCCTGCCTAGTGATACTGGAAGCTGGCTTTCTCAGACTGTGACCGATCCATCCCCATCTTCTTCGCCCAATTTCATTCTCTGCTGTTATCTGCTCTGTTCTGTCCCAGAGTCTGACGTTGCTGATCTTCTCTGGCCAGTGGATTTTCAAAATTCTTCTAAGGCAACTGTTCATGAAGGTCTGTACTCTGTTGACTGTGGTTTTTGTCAATCTCCAAGTCTCTGCTCCATATAGGAGAACTGCTTTTACATTGGAGTTGAAAATCCGGACTTTGGTGTGTTGTGACAGCTCTCTGGAACTCCACACCTTTTTCAACTGGAGAAAGGCTGCTCTGGCTTTACCGATTCGTGCTCTGACATCTGCATCAGTACCGCCTTTTTTGTCTATGATGCTCCCGAGATAGGTGAAGGACTCCACCTCCTCCAGCAAGACTGGTTCTTCCCTGGTTGCGTTCAGCCTCATTGTCTTTGTTTTCTGTTTGTGAATGGGACGAGATGTCAGCAAGCCTCGTGGTCTTGTCCTGCATTTGTTGATGAGTGTGGGACAGTAATGCCAAGTCGTCTGCAAAATCGAGGTCGTCAAGCTGTGTCCACAGTGTCCACTGTATTCCACTTCGTCTGTGCTCTGTGGTCATCTTCATGACCCAGTCTATGGCCAGTAGGAATAGGAACGAAGACAGCAGACCCCCCTGCCTGACACCGGTTCTGACCTGGAGCTCCCTACTCTTCATTCTCAAAAAGTAAGCCTACTTTTATAGAACAGAAACAGTCTGATTGATGCCTGGACCACATTTGTCTTAGACAGAAGTGACGGGTTTACTCAAGCAGGAGTCGTACACATTAATGAGTCTATCAGAACGTATGTGTGGGGTTTACTAGGAGCACAATCTCAAACAAAATCAAATATCTTAAACTTACTTACTTACGCCTGTCACCCCTACCCGGGTATAGGCCGTCGACGAGAGACCTCCAGCAACTCCTGTCCTGTGCTTCTCCTTCGATTCTACTCCAGGTGGTTCCCAGTCTCTTGATGTCTGCTTGGAGGTCTCGACGCCAGGAGTTTCTCGGCCTACCTCTTTTCCTCTTTCCCTGGGGGTTCCATGACAATGCCTGCCTAGTGATACTGGAAGCTGGCTTTCTCAGACTGTGACCGATCCATCCCCATCTTCTTCGCCCAATTTCATTCTCTGCTGTTATCTGCTCTGTTCTGTCCCAGAGTCTGACGTTGCTGATCTTCTCTGGCCAGTGGATTTTCAAAATTCTTCTAAGGCAACTATTCATGAAGGTCTGTACTCTGTTGACTGTGGTTTTTGTCAATCTCCATGTCTCTGCTCCATATAGGAGAACTGCTTTTACATTGGAGTTGAAAATCCGGACTTTGGTGTGTTGTGACAGCTCTCTGGAACTCCACACTTTTTTCAACTGGAGAAAGGCTGCTCTGGCTTTACCGATTCGTGCTCTGACATCTGCATCAGTGCCGCCTTTTTTTGTCTATGATGCTCCCGAGATAGGTGAAGGACTCCACCTCCTCCAACGGGGTGCCAGCAAGCAAGACTGGTTCTTCCCTGGTTGCGTTCAGCCTCATTGTCTTTGTTTTCTGTTTGTGAATGGTGAGGCCCACTTGGGACGAGATGTCAGCAAGCCTCGTGGTCTTGTCCTGCATTTGTTGATGAGTGTGGGACAGTAATGCCAAGTCGTCTGCAAAATCAAGGTCGTCAAGCTGTGTCCACAGTGTCCACTGTATTCCACTTCGTCTGTGCTCTGTGGTCATCTTCATGACCCAGTCTATGGCCAGTAGGAAGAGGAACGGAGACAGCAGACACCCCTGCCTGACACCAGTTCTGACCTGGAGCTCTCTGGTGAACTGCCCTTCGTGGATCACGCGACATGTCATGCCATCATAGCTGCTCTTGATCAGGCGGACGAGCTTTGTGGGTACACCATAGTGTCGTAGGAGTTTCCACAGAGTCTCTCGGTCCACGCTGTCAAATGCTTTCTCATAATCCACAAAGTTGACGTACAGCGGGGAGCTCCACTCCAGAGACTGTTCCACGATGATGCGGAGAGTGGCGATCTGGTCTGTACATGATCGGTTCTTCCTGAATCCTGCTTGCTGGTCTCTCAGCTGGGGGTCAACGGAGCTCTTCATTCTTTCTAGGATGATCCTGTTGAAGACCTTTCCTGGTACTGACAGCAAGGTGATTCCTCTGTAGTTGGAACACTTGCTGAGGTCGCCTTTCTTGGGAAGCTTGATTAGGTACCCCTACTTCCAGTCAGCCGGCATCACCTCCTCTTCCCAGATCTTTCCAAACAGTGGGTACAGCATCTCAACTGTTGTCTCTAGGTCTGCTTTCAGAGACTCCGCTGGGATGCCATCTGGCCCTGCTGCTTTGCCATTCTTCAAAAATGCCACTGCTTTTCTGATCTCTTCCCGGCTGGGTCTGTCACAGCTGATGGGTAGGTCGGTCTCTGCCGGCTGGATGTCGGGGGGGTCGGGTGGGCTAGGTCTGTTCAGTAACTCTTCAAAATACTCGGCCCATCTGTCGAGTTGGTCTGCTCTGTCTGCAATAGGCTTGCCTTCTTTGTCTTTTACTGGTCTTTCTGTATGGCCATACTTACCCGACAATCTTCTGGTAATGTCGTAGAGCTGTTTCATGTTGCCGCTGCCTGCTGCCTTTTCTGCCTCTGCTGCCAGGCTGTCTGTGTAGGCCCTCTTGTCTGCCCTGATACTCCTCTTCACCTCGCGGTTGGCTTCCGAGTATTCCACCTGTGCCCTTACTTTGGCTGCTCTCGTGCGACTGTTGTTGACCGCTGCTTTCTTCTGCTTTCTCGCTTCTATCTTCTTCAAGGTCTGTGCCGACAGCCAGTCCTTGTGGTGGTGTTTCCTGAACCCTACAGTGTCTTTGCAGGTTGAGTTCAGCGCCTCTCTAACTGCCTTCCACTGCTGCTCTGTGGTGACCGCCTCCTCTTCATTTACTAGCTCCTGTAGCGCTTGAAACCGGTTGGACAGCACCAGTTTGAACTCTTCTCTAACTCGAGTTTCTCTCAGGAGGCCTACATTATAGCGCTGTCTTCTTGTTGTCTCTGTGCGGCTTTTCTTTAGCTTGAGCTTCATTCTTAAGGTAAGCAGATGGTGATCTGAGGCGACATCTGCTCCCCTCCTCACTCGAACATCTTGAAAGGATCTTCTGAATTTCTTGCTAATGCAGATATGGTCTATTTGGTTCTCTGTTGTATGGTCAGGTGAGACCCAAGTTGCTTTGTGTATTCTTCTGTGTGGGAAGATGCTGCCTCCAATGACAAGTCGGTTTAGAGCACAAAAGTCTACAAACCTCTCCCCGTTCTCACTCATCTCCGAGCCTAGTCCCTGTCTCCCCATCACCTCTTCGTATCCGGTGTTGTCCTCCCCTATTTTGGCATTAAAATCGCCCATGACGATGGTGATGTCTCGCTCCGCACATTTGTCCACGGCACTCTGGAGTCGGTCGTAGAACTCTTGTTTCTCTTCCTCGTCACTGTCATTGGTGGGCGCATAACACTGGATGACGTTCAGCTTGAGCTTTTTCTTGGTTCTAAAGGCTGCTGTTATAATTCTTGGCCCAAGAGGTTCCCAGCCCATCAGCGCTCTCTGTGCCACTGGTGACAGCATGAGTGCTACTCCTTCTGTATGGGGGGCATTCTCCTCTTCATGACCTGAATACAGAATCATCTCCCCACTTAACAGCCTTTTCTGGCCAGACTGCGTCCATCTGGCTTCACTGATGCCTAGCAGGGAAAGGTTGTACTTTTGCATTTCCGCTGCTATCTGGGCGGCCTTGCCGCTCTGGTACATGGTCTTGACGTTCCATGTGCCCATGGTTGTATCCCTGGATAGAGAGAGGCGGCTCGGTCCTGTGGCTTCCGAAGACTTCCGGCTTTCACCACAGGACGTCATAAGTCTTCTAGTAGAAGAACCTTCCTCCTCCAGGAAAGGAATTACTGTTAGTCTTTTCGTCGGCGTTTTTGTAGCTCTTTCCTTTTTTGCAGGGTGGGGAAGCTAACCCCACGCCCAACCCCCTTACTAGGAGGACCAGGGGTTTTCTGTCGGGGTCACCTTCCCTTAGACCATGTTGGTTCACGGCACCTTATTTCATTCGGTGCACCCCTCTCACGAGGGACCCCCTATCCACCACCCAGGGGACGCGCCTCAACGCCGTATGGTCCCAGCGCGAGGAAATATCTTAAACGGGAGTGGCAAATTTAAAGCACAAAAACAATTTCTTGCAAACCTGGAAGATGCTATAAATTCAGTAGTAGATCTCCCAAAAAGCATACAACGGCATCAAGACAATCTCAGATATGCCAGATCAAAAGTTGACTTTGTTGTTGGCATTGGGTTATACATGTTACCATCTGACCTTCAACTTCAAATTTGAACAATAACAAATTATAATAATGAAATAATTGTTGCAAAGTCTGATCAGAAATTAGTACTCAATCAAACAGTAAACTTGGGTTCAACAACCACACATTTACAGACACCATCAGCACTCCAAACCGGCACCTACTTCCTGCGTTGTCCAACTTGACCAGTGGCGGAATCACCCACGAACGCCTGGGGCGCGAAGCAAGCGGCTGGAGCCATGTTTTTGGACCCACCACAAATGCAAACACTAATGCTGCTCGCGCAGTTCTTACAATCACTGTCGTAATCGGCGTCCCACAACCCCTGTTACATTCAGTTCCCACTGAACGAATCTTTTGCAGTTCTTGTAAGTTGTAAACTACATACAAACGGCGGACGAAGGGTGATCCATGACAGCATGGCTCACCAGGTGCGGCACCTTTGACGGCTTGGTCATTCATCCGTCCGCACATGGAACTGAAGATGACAGGGGTCGTGCATACACGGACGCAAGGGTGCGGATGCGCCGTGTGTTTGTGTGCGGCGTGTGTGTGTGTGTGTGTGTGTGTGTGTGTGTGTGTGTGTGTGTGTGTGTGTGTGTGTGTGTGTGTGTGTGTGTTAGTGTTAGGTGTCATCAATCAGACTCGTTTTTAAATATCTATATACCTGGAAAGCCGAAAATTAATATATTCATTGCAGTCGGGTTTCAGATCAGAACACTCATGTCACACTGCGCTGATACGGATGATAGACACCTGGTTATCTTCCATCAACGACTCAAAACTTGCAGGAGTCATGTTTCTAGATTTTCGTAAAGCCTTTGTTCTAGTAAACCACGAAATACTGATCAAGAAAGTATCCATGTATACCAACAACTCGGCGTTGTTTCTCAAATCCTACCTCGGAGGTAAAAAAAACAAAAGATATTACTAAATGGCTCATACTCGAATCAAGGGTTAGTGAAGCATGGCGTACCACAGGGCTGTATTCTTGTCCCCTTTTATTCTGCTTGTTCATAAATGATCTTCCTCTTGCGATAAAAATGAAAGCGTTGCATGTGATATGTTTGCAGATGATGCCGCTGCTCACATGCACACGCCAAATAAGGATGTATCGAATATCAATTTACGACTACAAAACACACTGCAAGATATTGATGAATGGTGCAGTTATTATGATCTTAAACCCGGCAAAAAACGGAGAGCATGGTAATTAGCACTCGCCAAAAACACCAACTCGGCTCTCTCTCACTCAGTCTGTCCCTCCAAGGCAAAACCATCAGCCAAGTTACTAACCATCGCTTGCTAGGAGTCACGGTGGACAACCAGCTTAGGTGGCAGCCACACATCAGTAATGTCTGTAAAATTGTCTCCAGAAATCTGTACATCTTAGCAAAACTTAAACACATTACTGATATGGAGACACGTCAACTGTTCTTCAAAGCCCATATTAGATCACATATAGACTACGCCTCTACTGTGTGGGATGGTTCGAGCGCTGTCAATTTGAAAAGATTGAACTCTCTACATCGGAGAGCTGCCAAACTAATACTCTCTAATCCCAGCTTAACTACGAACCCAAAATTGGCAGCCTTAACAATTCTACCCCTAAAAGATAATTTAACTTACAATAAGGAAATGATTATGTTCAAGGCATTAAACGATAAACTACCCCGATATATCACAACCATTCGTCCAGTCATCAACATACTCCAGATCAAGGAAATCCCTTATTTTGCCGCGACCTAGAAATGATCTCTATAAAACGAGTTTGACGTTTTTTTGGCTCTAGTCTTTGGAATTCCTTGCCTAGAAGCGTCACGGCATCAGCTACTTTCTCCTCGTTTAAAGTCAGTCTCATCAAGTACTTATTTTTGTCAGCAGCATCCCCGTGACTGTGCACATATTGAAAAATACTATTCTATTAGATCATTAATTGCGTGTATCCCAGGTTTCTATGACTCATTTTTATTCGGTACAGCTTGTGTGTGGCCAGCTACTCATATGACTGACTAGCTTAACGTCCTAAGCCGCGCAAGCGCGCGTGTGTGGACGTGTGTGTGTGTGTGTGTGTGTGTTGTGTGTGTGTGTGCGTTTGTGCGTGCGTGTGCGTACGTGTATATTAGATACAGAGAGTGGCGTGCTGAAATGTGCATGCGTTATGTTCGCGTAGTTGGTTGCGTTTATTCTTATAATATTATTTTAATTAAACCTCACATGTCATTATGCCCGACCAGTAAAGCTGGTAATTTCTATGTCACTTCCCCCTTACATTTTTCTTCTCTTCTATATTGGCTTGTATTGTGTCAAGTAATTCCCCCCCCCCCCTCCCCTGAGCAGTAGTAGAAAATAATTAGTGCAATAGTAACGCAGTAATCAGTAAATTAGCAACGCTATATGCAAAACAATCTCCAAAAATCTGTTCATATTATCAAAACTACGCCATATAGTTACTACTGATATCCGTAAACTCTTATTCCATGCGCATATCAAAACGCATTGTAACTACAGTTCTACCGTCTGGGATGGATGCAGCGAAGTTCACATGAAAAAAAGTTAATTCTTTGTATCGTCGGGGCATTAAATTAATACTTCCCGGTCCTACTTCGACTGACGAAAAATTTTAATCTCTCAAGTTACTAAAATTGTAAAAAACAGTTTGAGTTTAATCGCTGTGTTCTACTGCACAAGATCATGCACGGAAAAGCCCACCCTATCTAAAAACTCTATTTTCCGACAATAATAGGAAAAACAGGAGAAATAGCTCGATCCACCTTGCAAAAATTAGATTAGACATCTGTAAAACCAGCCTGTCCTTTTCAGGCGCTAAAGCGTGGAATATTTTACCTCCACACCTGAAATCAATTTGTAAGATTAGCGTGTGTGTGTGTGTGTGTGTGTGTGTGTGTGTGTGTGTGTGTGTGTGTGTGTGTGTGTGTTGTGTGTGTGTGAGAGAGAGAGAGAGAGAGAGAGAGAGAGAGAGAGAGAGAGAGGAGAGAGAGAGAGAGAGAGAGAGAGAGAGAGAGAGAGAGAGAGACAGACAGACAGACAGACAGACAGACAGACAGACAGACAGAGACAGAGAGAGACAAGAGAGAGGGGGGGGGGGGAGAGAGAAGTGAAATGAAACTTTACTTCCCAAGGATAAATGAATAGGTACTTATACCCTTTTTCAATCACGTCCTTGCACGCACACACACGCACACACAAACGCACACGTAATATATGAGCTAATTAAAATGGGATGGCAAAACATGAACATCCCAAAACTAATTTACAGACTCACGCAGTCACACACACACACACACACACACACACACACACACACACACACACACACACACACACACACACACACACACACACACACACACACACACACGCACGCACGCACGCACGCACACACACACACACACACAGCATAATAGTCTAATGCATTGAGAACCTGAAATGTCTGTCTCTCTGTCTCTGTCTGTCTGTCTGTCTGTCTGTCTCTCTCTCTCCCTCTCTCTCTCTCTCTCTCTCTCACACACACACAACACACACACACACACACACACACACACACACACACACACACACACACACACACACACACACACACACAAAGACACACACACGCGATTTTGTTTATTGACTACCACGTTCGACTTTAGCGTTTTTCGACCTATCCGTCTTTGCATATGGAACTGCATTTAAACAGAAAAAAAAAATCAGTTCGACTTATCCGACTTTTAAGAGAAGAAACACCTTCGACTTATTGTAAGTTCGACTTTAGCGAGTTCGAGTTACCCGTTGTAAAATTAGTCGTAGAAAGAACAGCTTTGGCCGGGAATTCTTTTTTATTTTTTATTTTTTGGTTAGACGTAAGCGTTTTTCGGGACTTATCCTTTTTCGACTTACTCGTATGGAACTGTACCACGGAATGCCGCTTTCAGACCAAACTCAGCTTGTAGATGGCTACTCACAACTAAAACCTTTATTGTGCATTGGGAAGAAAAATTTAAAGGCAAACAAAAATTTAAAGGCAAACAAATTATCGAAATGTGTTCCTGTCGTTGGTGGGATTTAAAAAAAAAAAAGAAAGAAGAAATGACGAGGGATGTTTTCGTTTATGTGTAATTACCGTAAGTCGGTCCTGTTATATGAAACCTTGTCTCTTCATCTTGCCTGAAGGACGAAACACTACATTTGTTGCGAGCTGACGACAGAGAGAATCGAGGATGGTGTGTTTAATCCCGTAAGCACTACTTGTCGATAGAACTACGGCTACCACGCGATAAAATCTCTTTGACATCCTCGCGTTAAACATGCCTTCTTTTTTTTTTTCTTCAGCTTAAACCTGTTGGGCAAAGAAGTCTCTGTACTACATCCTCGCTATAAAACATGACTATTTCTTTAACGTGAAATCTAGCGGTGACATAATTTGTAATTTTCTTTTATGTCACGCTAGTTGTATTGCCACGGTGTTTGTATTGAAGAGGCATACGTTTTAAATACAATTCAGTGCGTGTCAAAGTATTATGACTTCAGGAAACACTTAATATGTAGATGAGCAGGTTCATACGAAAACCCTGCGGCAAATAATATAGATGTTTCACTTTGCACTGAGAGATCCTAGTGACGAATAACCTGGGGTCGAGAAACAGCATTTCAGTGCCTGGTAATGGGCGTGGCGATCAATCAGACGAAAACAGTGAATTTCTGACTCATTTTGTTGACCATAGCAAGATTCCCCATGAGCCAGCTGATACATTATTCACACATTGGTCAAACAATATGACACTTAAAAAAGTGACGTCGTCAGTGAAGTATTGCGGCTTCTGCTTTCGACGTGCGTGCTTCCCCGCATGATGAATAACATTGTTCAAACGTTTGTACAAATACTGGCTTTAGAATTGATATTCGAGGCTAATCAATATTGTTATTGAGGAGTGTGTGCTGTGGTTTATTTATTCTGACTCATAGACTGTAGAAAGTGCGGTGCCTGGTGAATCGTTGCGCAGCCTCCAAGCCGGCATAATACCAAACAAGATGGGGTACTTACTTACTTACTTACGCCTGTCACCCCTACCCGGGTATAGGCCGTCGACGAGAGACCTCCAGCAACTCCTGTCCTGTGCTTCTCCTTCGATTCTACTCCATGTGGTTCCCAGTCTCTTGATGTCTGCTTGGAGGTCTCGACGCCAGGAGTTTCTCGGCCTACCTCTTTTCCTCTTTCCCTGGGGGTTCCATGACAATGCCTGCCTAGTGATACTGGAAGCTGGCTTTCTCAGACTGTGACCGATCCATCCCCATCTTCTTCGCCCAATTTCATTCTCTGCTGTTATCTGCTCTGTTCTCTCCCAGAGTCTGACGTTGCTGATCTTCTCTGGCCAGTGGATTTTCAAAATTCTTCTAAGGCAACTGTTCATGAAGGTCTGTACTCTGTTGACTGTGGTTTTTGTCAATCTCCAAGTCTCTGCTCCATATAAGAGAACTGCTTTTACATTGGAGTTGAAAATCCGGACTTTGGTGTGTTGTGACAGCTCTCTGGAGCTCCACATTTTTTTCAACTGGAGAAAGGCTGCTCTGGCTTTACCAATTCGTGCTCTGACATCTGCATCAGTGCCGCCTTTTTTTTTGTCTATGATGCTCCCGAGATATGTGAAGGACTCCACCTCCTCCAACAGGGTGCCAGCAAGCAAGACTGGTTCTTCCCTGGTTGCGTTCAGCCTCATTGTCTTTGTTTTCTGTTTGTGAATGGTGAGGCCCACTTGGGACGAGATGTCAGCAAGCCTCGTGGTCTTGTCCTGCATTTGTTGATGAGTGTGGGACAGTAATGCCAAGTCGTCTGCAAAATCGAGGCCGTCAAGCTGTGTCCACAGTGTCCACTGTATTCCACTTCGTCTGTGCTCTGTGGTCATCTTTATGACCCAGTCTATGGCCAGTAGGAAGAGGAACGGAGACAGCAGACACCCTGCCTGACACCGGTTTTGACCTGGAGCTCCCTGGTGAACTGCCCTTAGTGGATCACGCGACATGTCATGCCATCGTAGCTGCTCTTGATCAGGCGGACGAGCTTTGTGGGTACACCGTAGTGTCGTAGGAGTTTCCACAGAGTCTCTCGGTCCACACTGTCAAATGCTTTCTCATAATCCCCAAAGTTGACGTACAGCGGGGAGCTCCACTCCAGAGACTGTTCCACGATGATGCGGAGAGTGGCGATCTGGTCTGTACATGATCGGTTCTTCCTGAATCCTGCTTGCTGGTCTCTCAGCTGGGGGTCAACGGAGCTCTTCATTCTCTCCAGGATGATCCTGTTGAAGACCTTTCCTGGTACTGACAGCAAGGTGATTCCTCTGTAGTTGGAACACTTGCTGAGGTCGCCTTTCTTGGGAAGCTTGATTAGGTACCCCTCCTTCCAGTCAGCCGGCATCACCTCCTCTTCCCAGATCTTTCCAAACAGTGGGTACAGCATCTCCACTGTTGTCTCTAGGTCTGCTTTCAGAGACTCCGCTGGGATGCCATCTGGGCCTGCTGCTTTGCCGTTCTTCAAGAATTCCACTGCTCTTCTGATCTCTTCCCGGCTGGGTCTGTCACAGCCGATGGTTAGGTCGGTCTCTGCCGGCTGGATGTCTGGGGGGTTGGGTTGGCTCGGTCTGTTCAGTAACTCTTCAAAATACTCGGCCCATCTGTCAAGTTGGTCTGCTCTGTCTGCAATAGGCTTGCCTTCCTTGTCTTTTACTGGTCTTTCTGTATGGCCATACTTGCCTGACAATCTTCTGGTAATGTCGTAGAGCTGTTTCATGTTGCCGCTGCCTGCTGCCTTTTCTGCCTCTGCTGCCAGGCTGTCTGTGTAGGCCCTCTTGTCTGCCCTGATACTACTCTTCACCTCGCGGTTGGCTTCCGAGTATTCCCCCTGTGCCCTTACTTTGGCTGCTCTTGTGCGACTGTTGTTGACAGCTGCTTTCTTCTGCTTCCTCACTTCTATCTTCTTCAACGTCTGTGCTGACAGCCAGTCCTTGTGATGGTGTTTCCTGAACCCTACAGTGTCTTTGCAGGTTGAGTTCAGCGCCTCTCTAACTGCCTTCCACTGCTGCCTCCTCTTCATTTACTAGCTCCTGTAGCGCTTGAAACCGGTTGGACAGCACCAGTTTAAACTCTTCTCTCTCCAGTTTCTCTCAGGACGCCTACATTATAGCGCTGTCTTCTTGTTGTCTCTGTGCGGCTTTTCTTTAGCTTGAGCTTCATTCTTAAGGTAAGCAGATGGTGGTCGGAGGCGACATCTGCTCCCCTCCTCACTCGAACATCTTGAAGGGATCTTCTAAATTTCTTGCTAATGCAGATATGGTCTATTTGGTTCTCTGTTGTATGGTCAGGTGAGACCCAAGTTGCTTTGTGTATTCTTCTGTGTGGGAAGATGCTGCCTCCAATGACAAGTCGGTTTAGAGCACAAAAGTCTACAAACCTCTCCCCGTTCTCACTCATCTCCGAGCCTAGTCCCTGTCTCCCCATCACCTCTTCGTATCCGGTGTTGTCCTCCCCTATTTTGGCATTAAAATCGCCCATGACGATGATGATGTCTCGCTCCGCACATTTGTCCAAGGCACTCTGGAGTCGGTCGTAGAACTCTTGTTTCTCTTCCTCGTCACTGTCATTAGTGGGCGCATAACACTGGATGACGTTCAGCTTGAGCTTTTTCTTGGTTCTAAAGGCTGCTGTGATAATTCTTGGCCCAAGAGGTTCCCAGCCCATCAGCGCGCTCTGTGCCACTGGCGACAACATGAATGCTACACCTTCTGTATGGGGGGCATTCTCCTCTTCATGACCTGAATACAGAATCATCTCCCCACTTAACAGCCTTTTCTGGCCAGACTGCGTCCATCTGGCTTCACTGATACCTAGCAGGGAAAGGTTGTACTTTTGCATTTCCGCTGCTATCTGGGCGGCCTTGCCGCTCTGGTACATGGTCTTGACGTTCCATGTGCCCATGGTTGTATCCCTGGATAGAGAGAGGCGGCTCGGTCCTGTGGCTTCCGAAGACTTCCGGCTTTCACCACAGGACGTCATAAGTCTTCTGGTAGAAGAACCTTCCTCCTCCAGGAATGGAATTACTGTTAGTCTTTTCATCGGCGTTTTTGTAGCTATTTCCTTTTTTGCAGGGTGGGGAAGCTACCCCCACGCCCAACCCCCTTACTAGGAGGACCAGGGGTTTTCTGTCGGGGTCACCTTCCCTTAGACCATGTTGGTTCACGGCACCTTATTTCATTCGGTGCACCCCTCTCACGAGGGACCCCCTATCCACCACCCAGGGGACGCGCCTCAACGCCATATGGTCCCAGCGCGAGGAAGATGGGGTACAATACAATACAATACAATACAATACAATACAATACAATACAATGCAATACAATACAATACAATACAATACAATACAATACAATACAATACAATAATACTTTATTAATCCCTCCTGGGGAAATTCACTGTCTGCCCATACAACACATGGCATGATCATTCACTCATTCAATTAATAAAATAACCTATAGCTCTCAGTTAAAGAGATTAGCTGTAATAGACGTACCTTTGTAACACTTTTGGCATCAGAAACACTTACGGTTTATGCCCCATGTGCTTCTGGTTTCAGCAACGTTGCAGTGAACTACTGAATGGGCTATTACTAAACAACTAAATAATGTTGACAGAAACTATTTACTGAAATTACTGTTGAAAAGGGTAACAGCCTGAGGGACAAAAGAGTTGGCATAACGTGATGTACTACTTTTGGGTACTCGAAGTCTGCCACTTTGTTCGATACGTCTGCTGTCAAATTCATATCTAAGTGGATGTGTTTTGTCATCAACAGTGTCAGCCAGTTTGTTCGTAATCCGTCTGCTGTACAGTGTGTCCATAGTATCTTGTGCTCTACCAATCACCCTGCCCGCTTTCCAGATTACTTTGTTAAGACGATCTTCGGTTTGTCAAACGTCATTTGTCATGACGTATTTTTGTTATTTTACGTAATTTTATATTTAACGTGTTACGGGTTTCGCTTTTGTTTCAAGACTTGGGAAAATGGTGACAAAACTAGAATTTCACGGTTCACTTTTAGTCTTTATGTGAAATTAGGTTAACTTTACTAGCTACATGCTATACTAAGTACACATGCATGCTCTTATGAAAGCGCGTCGATGTGTGTGTATGCGTGTGCGTGTGTGTGCGTGAATGCGCGCGCTCCAAACATCCTCAAGAGGCATAGATGTTCATGCAATCTCCGGGGATATGAGGATCTATGCCTCTTGGAGATACACGCATATGTAAGAGAGAGAGAGAGAGCGAGCAAGAGAGACAATTACGTCATATTTAGAGTATGTCTGAGTGGTGAAATCAGGTTAACTTTACTACCTACATGCTATACTAAGTACACTTGTCGATGTGTGTGTATGCGTGTGCGTGTGTGTGCGTGAATGCGCGCGCTCAAAACATCCTCAAGAGGCATAGATGTTCATGCACTCTCCGGGCACATGAGGATCTATGCCTCTTGGAGATGCACGCATATGTAAGAGAGAGAGCGAGCGAGCAAGAGAGACAATTACGTCATATTTAGAGTATGTCTGCGTGGTGACGGAGTTGCTTCTTTTACGTTACTGCCACTGTCTGACTTTCTCCAGATGTCAAGGTTTTTTACTGTTTCAATTTTTTTTTCAGAATTTTTTTTTATTTACTGAAGTAGTTGAAAGGGTACAAAGCTGGCTAACGAACTCATCTTTCTTCTGAAAGTGCGATGATGATGATGATATGTGTGTGTGTGTGTGTGTGTGTGTGTGTGTGTGTGTGTGTGTGTGTGTGTGTGTGTGTGTGCGTGTTAGTGCGTGCATGCGCTCGCGGTCCAAAAATCTCCAAAAGACATAGATTCTCAACTTCTATGCCTCGGAGATGCGCGCATGTCTGTGAGAGAGAGAGAGAGAGAGAGAGAGAGAGAGAGAGAGAGAGAGAGAGAGAGAGAGAGAGAGAGAGAGAGAGAGAGAGAGAGAGAGAGAGAGAGAGAGAGAGAGAGAGAGAGAGAGAGAGAGAGAGAGAGAGCGGCGAGCGCGCTAGACAGAATTACGTCATAATTAAAATATTATGTCAATGTCTGCGAGGTGACGGATTTGCCTCTTTTACGTCACCACCACTGTCTGACTTTTTCTAGAAGTCAATATTTTTTTTTACTGTTTTAATTCAGTCTTTTCTGAACTTTTTTATTTTTACTAAAGAAGTTGAAAGTATACAAAGCTGGCCAACGAACTCATACAATACATTGTTTATGTCTTAAATGATACATTCAATTACAATATGCTCAGAGGCTCCTCCCTTTAAGAAAGTATTTCGCCAAGTTTCAAGCTTGTGTGTACAGAAATATCGGAGATTCTCTTGTTTACATACATACACACACACATACATACATACATACACACATACAGCGCTTCGCGCCAAATGTACGTTCAGAAGCGAGATTAGCGTAATTAGACATGACGTAATTTTTATCTTGTTACTTCAGTTGTGAGAGGTCCGCCTTTGACATCATGGACATGCTATTAAATTCACTCCACCGCGATCCGTCCTAAAAAGTCCTTTCTATAAATAGAAGGGACTTAAAATCGTGAAAATACCCAGCGAAAATCTACTCAGCTTGAATCAACCTGGGCGCTGTGTGCTATCGCTATTCCTTTGAGATAATTTTATTTGAGTAAATTCAAGCCTTTGTCAATTTTTGCCGGGCGGAATCATGCTGTGAAGTTTCACGCTGAGTTTACTTAGTTCTAAAACTAAATAAAAAATCAGAGGAACATAGATGTACGACTGGGTGGATTTGCGCTGAGTACATTTCGGTTAGAAATGTCAAGCTGGGAAGTTTTATGTCCAAATATAGCTAAATTGACCACTTCAGCACCAATGGCAGTAATCAGGACTCTGGTAAAGTTCTGCTTTGGACTGCGTACATACATTATATTGAGCAACATTTTGCTTGATATAGTGAAAATAAGCGTCTTCGTCTTACGACTTGGACATTTTGATTCGAGTCTCGTAATTTATATTGTACACATATGACTGCAGGAGTGCACACAGTGACAGGCATTTGATTACGTTCTCAGACGATTCTGCTCTATGATGACGAAACCAGTCACGGTCCAGTCGTGCAGGATTTTGTGGACTGGTGCTGCGACTTCTTTCTGTGCATCAATGCTTCCAACTTGAAACGATAGATATGTGCATTGACTTCAGGAAAAACCCTGAAACGCAGACACTGCCCATGTTTGATGAAATAGTGGAAAAGGTGACCGAGTGCAAATACCTCGGAACCACCATTGATGACAAACCTAAATGGGACAGAGAGTGTGATGTTTTGCACAAGAAAGGCCAACAGCGCCTGTATCTTTTGAGGAAGATGCGCGTTTAATGTTGACAACTCTATTTTAACTCTCTTTTAGTCTTTTATTCAAAGTGTACTCACCTTCTCATGTGTCTGTTGGTTTGGGAACATGAGCCTAAAAGATAAGACTCCCATCATCATCATCAGTAGCAAGATAACTGGTGTTCAGCAGCCCTGCCTTTCTTCTTTGTATGAGAAACAGGTGCTTAACAAAACCTTCCACATTGTATCCGATGATATTCATGTTTTATCCGAAGAATATGCCTTGTTGCCTTCCTCCAGGAGATACGGAACTGTGACGCGGAAAACAAATCGCAGAAGTCTTTCTATCGTGCCATCATCTATTCTTTTTGTGGGTTTTTAGGAATGTAGCTAACAGGTGTTGGGATTCTCGCGATTTTATCTCGCTGCTTGGGATTAGGGTATTTGTGAGCATTTCTATTCTTGGGGGTCCGTGGGTTCCGGTTCAAGGATTCGCGCATTATTTGACTAAGACCTGTGATGGATCAGCTTGTGCAGATCATGTGGGGAGTGGTCTGTGTACGGGGTAGGGGACGAGGGTAACAGTCAAGATGTTTGTACGGTTAGCTGTGTGGCCGGTGTGTGTCTATAGGGTTTGCTTTGGAATTTTGCTCGAGGGGAGATTTGTCAAGCGAGTTTATATCCGCAAGAGTGTATTGTGTGTATTGTCTTTCCGATGTGCTTTTGATTGTTGTGTTGTTCACTTTATATAGGATGATTCGCAGAAAGAAGACTGTAGAGATAGGAGGTCCTGGTCACGAATTCAACGCTGTACATGGAGACATCAGGGCGAGATGGCGGAGAACGAGGTTTGGATCGATAGAAATCGATGGTGATTTTGGTTGCGGTTGTTTTTGGTGGGTGGTGTTATTTAGTAGCCGTCTAGAAACTCAATGAGGACGAAGACCGATGAGAGAATTAAAGGGTGGCGGGGGGTTGGGCCCTTTTCAAAGTTTTAGGTTGATCTAGGAGTTCTCAGTTTTTTTGGATTTGTTGATCAAACTGTGGTTATTTTTCAAGAAAGATATGTCCGGCTGAGTGGCAGGAGAGAGACAAAGTGTTTCATCATCTTTGAGTGGGCCGTAGTCGGGAGTGCAGAGAAAGAGAATGGCGGTGTTAGTTAGGGTAAAGAATTACGGATTCTCTGCGCGCCAATGACTCGGGGGCGAGTATGAGAGTGGAAACCATAGAATGTATTTTTGCGCTAGAGTTTGTTCATAGTGTTGTAAGGTAGCGCCCTCGCGCGTCTGAGTGTGCTGACGGGGAGATGTGTTGATGGGGCCGGTTTTTAGATGTCAGCGCGTGGATGCGCAGGCGGTCGGTAAGTGCGGAGGTTTGTATGGTAGTGGTGATAGGGAGTGTGTGTTGTGATTGCGTTTGTGTAGTGATGTGATGTTGTGGTCGCGTGTATGTTGTGTGTGTTTTGTTGTTTGTGTTGACAGTGTGTGTGCGCGTCTCGGAGTGCGTCGCGGTGTGAGTTGTGTTCTGTATTTTGGTGGTGTGGTATCTGGCTTGGTTGCGATGTGTTGTTTTGGGGATGTTCGCGGGTTTGATATAAGCTTTGGGAGTTTTTGTTGTTGTGCTGTTCCTGGGTATGTGGTGTGGTAGTGATGTTGTAGTGCTCGAGAATAGGAGGTGGAGGTGCATCGATGAGAGATAGTAGTGGTGATTGAGGAGAGTTAAGAGAGTGGAGGGGGTAGAGTCGTATGTGAGGGTGAATGTGTAGAGTAGATGAGCGAGCAGGATGGGGTATTTGATATTGGTTTGTGAGATGTGTTTGTAGGGGATGATGATGTTGAGAATGAATCGTATTATTGTATTTGGATCTAGCTAAAATTGTAAACCAGCTATTGGTTCTCATGGTGTAATACTCGCGCGCATAAAATATTGATACGGAGAGGTTGTGGTGTTGTGGTGTGTGTGTGTGTGTGGAAGTGCGCGCGGGTGGGGTGGCATGTTCGCTAATAAATTGTGAGAGCAAGGAACAGATAGAAGGGCGGTGGCGGAAGGGAGAGAGATTGTGGCGAGATGAGAGAGAATAGGAGGATTGGATGTAGGAATGGGAGAGAGAGAATGGAGTGAGAGTTGGAAGTGAGAGGTCGATGAGGAGGGAGGACAGGAGAAGGAGGTTAAGTGAGAGAAGAGAGTTAAGTAGAGCAAAGAGAGAGATAATGATAAAGAGATGTAACTATGAGTTAACGAGGAGAGGAGGAGAGTGAATGAGCAGAAGAGAGGGAGGATGGTAGTAGGAGGTAGGCACGAGAGGTAGAAGAGACTGGTTTTTGTCGTGATACTAAGAGTGGTTTGGTTCTTGTCGCAATATGTTTTGCTGTGGGGAAGCGGTAGAGGAACTCTTCGGCTTGGGTCCTGTTGTCTTATTACGCGTCACGCTGAGTTGCGCTACAATGTGTGTGGTGGGGACGGGGTTGACGATGAATTGATTGTTGTATTGTTAGCTGCCTCTGCATACCAGAAGATTTTGTTAGGATAAAAAACGCAGAAGAAGGACTCAAGACAGACATCTGCGCGCAAAATGGATGAGATGTTAGGTGTGTGTTCGTACGCTTGGCTCAGAGCTGTGGTTTGTGACAAATCTCCAAAGTTTAGGCTAACGAACTCAAAGGTTTGTGTCATAGAGTCAATGTTCGCAAGGTTTGTTATCTTCTCATAAGCTATGGATTCTAAGTATCGTAGTAGGAAAGATAGCATATTTACAATGATGTAATTAGTATTTAATGGGACAATAAGATATGGCGTGGATGCGTAATGTTGTGTGTGTGCGGGTTGTTGTGTGTTGTTTTTGTTCAGAACTCGAACTTTTCTGTAAAGCGCGTGTTTTTATTTTGGGGTGAGAGAGAGAGAGAAGAGAGAGATAGAGAGAGAGCTCTGAGGAGAGTACGTGAGTGTGGTGAAGGAGATGGTGAGAGTAACGGGTTGTGGGAGTGAGTTTGTGGGCATCTGGGTTGAGTGAGGGGTGATTGTGAGTATAGATGTTGAGTATTTGAGAAAGGAGAGGAGATGTGTGATGATAGGAGAGGATGGGGGTCGTTTTTTTTTTACACTGTGTTTTGGACAGCCCAGTATGAGTGCCGTCGGGTGGGATGGTATAGGCTTGAGGGGAGTAGTTTGTGGGTTAGACGTACTTCGAGCGTGGGGTGGCGAGAGAGCTCACTGTGGGGATTATAACGTATTGGGTGGTTGAGTCAGCTAGACTAATCGGATTCGCCGATTCCTCCGCGTTATCGGGGACGTGATGTCACATGTGGGCAAGAGAATTTTTAAGTACCATTGCTTCCGTCCGAGAATGGTCATAAGTCAATAGTCCCAGTCAAGTTAGCCGAGGTCGCTTGTATCGCGTGTACGACAGTGTCGACAAGCCGCCCGAGAACCCCCCCCAGAAACCCAAAATAACCCGAAAACAACCCCCGCCCGCACCTACCCCACCTCCCCCTCATGCCCCCCCGGCACCCGCCCCCCCCGCCCCCCCCCCCGAGATGGTGGTTTTCAAAAGTGTACCTTAGTATATCCTGAGATGTTTTAAAGGCCAAGTGGCGGTTCGTCCGAAAAATCCTTAAGAACAGAACACAGAGATGGCGCAAGAGGTTACCCCCATTCTCGCTCTTAGGCAGAGTGCTAAAATGAGGTTGAGAAACATTTTCCTCTAAATAAATCAGAATTCATTCCAGAAGCCCAAATCAGGAAATATTACATTACGGCACACCTTCTGCATCCTCTGCAAAAAAACAGAATGAAAAACATATTGAATCTCTGGCTCACAGTGAAGGTATTTATGCAACCCAGTAAACGGCCATTTCCGCGAAATCGCAAAAAAATACAAAAATAATGTCAGATGCCTTCAGACATTTTCTATAGCACTGACAGTTCATTTTCAGGCTTACATCATTAAAACAGGATGTCACAATTACGGCATACCTTCTGCATCCTCTGCAAAAAAAACAGAATGAAAAACATTGAATCTCTGGCTCACAGTGAAGGTATTTATGCACCCAGTAAACGGCCATTTCCGCGAAATCGCAAAAAAAGACAAAAATAATGTGTCAGATGCCTTCAGACATTTTCTATAACACTGACAGTCCATTTTCAGGCTTACATCATTAAAACAGGATGTCACAATTATTATATATTTAACTAGGTGATGCTGTGATCACTGTGAGTGCCACAGTGTTTGATTTTGTATCCCTTTCCCCAAGTTGTAAAAATGCACAAAATTAATTAGAAAAAATTACTAAAGTTATTCCATTTCATTTTGACCTCTCTTTACCTATTAAGTTTCAATAATGTGAACTTTAAGTTCAAGAAAATTAGGAAAGTCGGCATCCTTTACGGTATGTTCGTGATGAATGATAGCTTTTTTCCATGTAAAATTGCCGAATCAGGAAACGTACGTTGTTTATGATGCCCTCAGAAATTTGGTATAGAACTGATAGATCTGTTTTTATAAGGTTTTATTGGTTAGGATAGAGTACCCCAGTCACTCCCAACCTGATTTCTACGGTTTCTCATTGATGTCTGGGCTGAAGATTCTCATTATACAAGATTACAGTTACCATACGTAAACGACAGTGTTTATGTTTGCTATTTCGTTTTCTTTTTCTTCAATGTTTTTAGTAAAATTCATGGAGAGGAGAGGGTGGGAGGACTTTTGTCAAATCAGCTACTCTCCAAACTGGTTAACATAGGCGGGCACACATCAGACTCTGACAGTGAAGTAACACGATACAAATTACATCATGCCTAGCAACGCCAAACCCCGAAGTTGAACGTACATTTGGCGGGAAGCGCCGTGTGTATGTGTGTGAGAGAAAGAAGAATATACAATACAAAAGCTCCGGATTGTCAGGAGCCGAACAGATACCTATTAATTAACTAATTAAGGGCGTTAACGTCCACACGGTCGTTTCTCTCAAATCAAACCAAATCCTATACAGTGCACTCTGTGTAAATAAACTAAAAGCATTTTACACACCCTCTGTCAGAGTTGATTTCTGAGGAACAAGATTTTTTCAAGTAGAACTATATCCGTTACTAACAAGTAACAACTAACTTTTAGAAACCTGCAGAGGTAACCTTTAAGTTAGTTGCCCTAAGAACTTAATAATTACTTACCATAAGAACTTATTAATTACTTACTGTAAGTTCTTATAAAGTTCTTACAAGAACTTGACTCCAGTTTCAAGATACTCAGTCAATTTTACCAAGATACAAGGACAATAAAAAAACTTTTTTTCTCAGTGGTACTCTGGCGGTGGAGCAGATGGGGCTAAATAATCAGGCACAAGTGGTGTAAATGACGTGTCATCTCTTTGCGAAACATATGCCAAAAATATTGATTGATTATAAAATGTGATCTTTATTTGCTTGAAAGTAGACCTTGAAGTTTTTCTGTGGTTTATTTTACACCGATCTGTTTTCCCATCTCTAAAAAACTGGCCTTTCGTTCCTCAACATTCACGGGAGATTGACTATGCATTTTATTCTGGATTTCTGACTTTTGTTTCTTATAATTGTTCAAATCATCCTGCACTCTCTTAAATTCTTCATCGCTAATAAAATTGTCCTCCAAAGATTTACTTATAATAAGTTTCATACTGCTGAGCTTTGCTCCAGCAAGAGTACTCAACGCTTCATGTTTCTGTAATTTTGTATTAAATCTTTTGTTAAGGGCTTCCAAACCAAAGCATGCCAGTCCTGTAGCAACGCTAACACCCTCAAGTCCAATTCCAATTAAACTTACAATTCCTGTGGCAATCAGTGCAATACCTCCTACAGATAATCCAGCTGAAACCATACCAACATCCATTGAACTGTTTTGTACAGAATTGAAAATGGTCTTATACCATCTTTTACATCTGGAGTATTTTGCTTCCTCACTTTCCAAATATTTAATTGCTTCTGTAATATTCATTAATCGGAATGCGTCTGCCTGTAATGTTTTATCTGATGCAATTAGCACATGCGGATCAGGCGCATGTGACGACACAGTCTCAGTCGTCGATAGTTGTGGATACAAGTTTACCATTTTTTTTATTGACAAATATTTTTTATTTAATCAGTGATTACATTTTGCAACTCGTCAGAAGTATACAATTTGCCGGCATAATAAAACGAAACAAGATCAATGTGTTCTAGTTTTATGAAACTTAGAAAAACAAAAGTTATTTTGTCAACCAATATCTTGACAGCTGGAATACTGCTCGAAACCTCAAAAACATCTACATTTTTTCTAATAGCAATAAAGACCTTTGATGATTCTGTCACTGTGTCATCCCACGTAAGCTTTATTCCCTGTGCTATATCTGCCTCTTTTGCAGAAGTTACAGATCTCATAATAATTTCAAATACTATTGTAGCTTCTCTTGCGATGGGAAAGTTTGATGGTGGAAACACGACCTTTGCATCAGATCTACCCTTCCTATGCGTAAGAAGATACCGTCTTTTTTTCGTACTCTTGTACTTTCAGTTTTTCTCTGCTATAATTGTCTTGTGTAAAACTTGGAACAAGATTCACAATCAAAGGTCCAGAGTTAACAACTTTCCTAAATACTAAGGCGCCTTCATCATCAGTGTATACATAAGGACTAATAAATTCCAACTTTATGTCCCAGTCAATTGTTGGTGGCGGTGCAGGCACAGGCGGCACAGGCAAAACTATCCACTTATTACCCACATGTATTAAGTTGTAGGGCGCATTATTTACAGATGGAGTAGGTACAGTAACATCACGCAGCTGACCAAGTTTAGGAATCGGTCTGTCTGTGCCATGTCATCAATTACTTTTCTCTTGTACATACCAAACGAATTAAGTTCAAAGCCATACACCTCTCCTATTTCCCCCTCTTTCTCAAAATCCTGTACATCTGCCAAATCTTTCAACTCTGTCACAGGACACTTACTTACTTACTTACGCCTGTCACCCCTACCCGGGTATAGGCCGTCGACGAGAGACCTCCAGCAACTCCTGTCCTGTGCTTCTCCTTCGATTCTACTCCAGGTGGTTCCAAGTCTCTTGATGTCTGCTTGGAGGTCTCGACGCCAGGAGTTTCTCGGCCTACCTCTTTTCCTCTTTCCCTGGGGGTGACGTTCCATGTGCCCATGGTTGTGTCCCTGGATAGAGAGAGGCGGCTCGGTCCTGTGGCTTCCGAAGACTTCCGGCTTTCACCACAGGACGTCATAAGTCTTCTAGTAGAAGAACCTTCCTCCTCCAGGAAAGGAATTACTGTTAGTCTTTTCGTCGGCGTTTTTGTAGCTATTTCCTTTTTTGCAGGGTGGGGAAGCTACCCCCATGCCCAACCCCCTTACTAGGAGGACCAGGGGTTTTCTGTCGGGGTCACCTTCCCTTAGACCATGTTGGTTCACGGCACCTTATTTCATTCGGTGCACCCCTCTCACGAGGGACCCCCCTATCCACCACCCAGGGGACGCGCCTCAACGCCATATGGTCCCAGCGCGAGGTGTCACAGGACACGCAACTGGAATAATTCTTGGCTTTGGACCAGCACTCATTTTTATAAACAAAAATAAAATTATTTAACTTCTAACACAACACTAAAATCATGCATCACAACTGGTTTGTCCTCTTGATTAGTTACAGATATACACAGTGATTCAAAGAAACTGGAACCTAATTTCTTAAACTGCAAATTAGGAAATCTAACAGCCACACTTTCACAATAGGGTGCAGTTCCAGTCGGTAAGCATCTCAACAAAGTTGAAGGCTTTCCATTGTGAACATTCTCAGATGTGTTCAGTTCTTTTAAGTAAACATTTAATATTGTGTGTACTGACAAATGGACAGGATATCTTCCAGTTATTATTTGTTTTTTGAGTCTTAGTAGACGGCCGAATATTGATGATGATTCTCCCCAATCTTCATCTGGAAATGTAACCAAAAAAAACACAAGACTAATTGATAATGAACACTTACTATCTTTCAGAAATTCCAATGTAACAAGTAAGTTAGCTGGATTTAAAGTTGCTTTAATTTTAAATCCATTTTGTAGCCATTCAGCTAAAGTACAAAAGTCATAATACCCTGCTTGTAAATAAACACTGGAATTAATGCCATCAGCTATAAAATAACTTGTACCATCTTTTACATTAAACCATTTTACAGTGTAGAACATTTCATGGATAGCTACAGACTTGCTACCATCCCGATTATCAATCCAATTAGTTAACCACACTGGTTTGCTTGTGTCAAGATTTGATAAGGTAATAAACATTTTTATTATCTCATAAAAAAGAACATGATGGAATTTAAATCGCCAACAAGCGTAAGCAAAAACGCATTTCAATTTAACGTGGATGCAAAGTATAATGTCGCCCCAACTTATGAACAGAAAATAATTCAACTAAATCAGCTTGATATAGCTGTGTCTGAACAAAATTTATTTGAAGTGAAAGTACCCAACCCCTTTGATCATTACCTAAACTTCCTAAGTTCCGGAGAAAGACATGGGTTATATAAGAGACCTGATCCATTCGTTTGAGGATGGAAATGATCGTCTTATTCTATACCTGCGTATTTCTCTGTGGGCTGGCGATTGGGTGCCTGATAGGCGGGGGCAGGGGATCTAACTGTTGTCTGTCCAGCGCTGTGATTCCCCTTGGTTTGCATACAATTCTGCCAGCGCTAGCCTCACCTATCTGGTTTGTGAGTATCTATAACTCGAGGCAAATTTGTATCGTTACATTGTTGTGTAATGTTCCGTGCATCTACTGTGGGAAATCAGGGTATTTACCCGACCACATATAGTAGCGCACCTTCATGTTTGTGTATGTATGTTTCTCCTGCCCACTTCCTAAGTTCCGGAGAAAGACATGGGTTATATAAGAGACCTGATCCATTCGTTTGAGGATGGAAATGATCGTCTTATTCTATACCTGCGTATTTCTCTGTGGGCTGGCGATTGGGTGCCTGATAGGCGGGGGCAGGGGATCTAACTGTTGTCTGTCCAGCGCTGTGATTCCCCTTGGTTTGCATACTAAACCCTCCAATAACAGATGATTCAACAGCAAGAAAGTGGTCCTCAAGTCCACTACAGATGTTTCAAAACCAACTTAACTTTGCTATATTGTGTTCTACTACAGGCTGTGGTGTTTCATTTACAGACCACTTGAATCATTCAAACAAACTTATTAGGTCTGTCTATCGTTTCCACACATATTACCAGCTTAGAACTTCATACTGAATCCAGTTTCAACAGGTATAACAACCCCATGGATATGAAAGCGTTTGAACCCATTTGTAATGAATTTAACATCACCCCCCTTGTCGGGTATGACTTCACACAAAAACTTGATGATCACAATGTTATGGGTACATTGTATTACGCTATGAGTCACAGACAATACTCTCAAGATTACTACCCCGGTTACACGTCATTCTCATCTAAATCACAAGTCTGGTTAGGCTCAATAGAACAGAAACAGACTAATGCCTGGACCACATTTATTTTAGACAGGAGTGACGGATTTACTCAAGCAGGAGTCGAGCGCGTAAATGAGTCTATCAGAACATATGTCTGGTGTTTACTAGGTGCACAATCATTAACAAAATCAAACATTTTGAATGGAAGTGGAAAATTCGAATTGCAAAAACAGTTTCTCGCAAATCTAGATGACTCAATAAATTCAGTGGTTGATCTCCCATCAAGCATACAGCGCTACCAAGAAATACTTAGATATGCGAGATCGAAAGTTGACTTCCTAGTAGGCATCGGGTTATACATGTTGCCATCTGACCTTCAACTCCAAATGGGAACAATAACAAATTATAATAATGAAATAGTTGTTGCAGGTGTTGGTCAAAAATTAGGACTCAATCTGTAAACTTGGGGGCAACAACCACGCATGTACAGTCTTTAAAACCATTACACACAGTTACGTCCCATGCACCAGCCCCGGCACCCATACAAGCGGTAACACCAACCCCTGACGCACATGAGTCAGAGAGAACCGCATTGGTAATAGGTCTTACTGGATTAGGGGTATTATTTCTTTACCTGTTTCATTAAATACCCAGTTATTAATCCACCTACTTTAACCAAAAAGACCCACACATGCTCTGCCATAAAGCCAACTACCTTTGCCGCTGTACTGATCAGCCAACTGACAACTGTGCCTATTATACCAGGCAAAGCATCCATTGCTTTCAGAGCCAATTTTTTAAGCAAGTCTGATATGTGTGACAACTGCTTTTTTACCCACGACTGTAAATCTTTTGGGTCCGTTGGTGGTGCTGGAGGTGCTGGTGGTGCTGGGGTTGGTATGCCACCACCGCTTGTGCCACCAGAGACAGCCAACACAACAGTACTGATAATAAATCCAAGAGCAGTAATTAAACTTGCAATAGTGATACCCTGTTCTCTGAAAAGTGTTTTCAATCTCTCAGCCAGAGTTGTGTCTTCATGAAGTATTTTCTGAATAGTTTCTCTAATCCTGTTGACCTGTGTTTTCAGTTTTTCTCTTCCAATACTAATCGTTTCTAACCTTCCTGATCTTTCTATATACAAATCATTTAATCTGTGTTGCATTCTTTCTTTCATTTCTGTGTCAAGATTCCCATTGTCTGCGGTAGCCAGTTTCTCTTTTTCACATTCTATGTGTTTATCAAGCTCACCTAGTTTGGCTACGTTATTTACCATCTCACCTCTGATGGATTGCAGTGATTTATCCAAGCCCATAATCTCCCGCATTGACAAAGGTGGGTCGTCTATTGTTTTCATAGCATCATTTATTTGTCCTTCAGTAAATGAGGTATCTTGTATCACTGTGTTTGCTATTTCTGGCAGGCTTGTTACTGCTGCCATTTCAATTTCTTGTCCCGTTGGTAATCTTGTTTGCGTGTCGTGAAGGGCAATAGCAAGTCTAGGGGGTAACTGTTTACTAGTACCAACACCAAGGTAACGCTGCAGTGCTGCCTCACCACCTACATCAGTTTTGATTGTACTTAAAGCTCTAAACTTAGCAGGACTATTTTTATGTGTTAGATACCCTTTACCTCTGTCTGTATTTACAAATAAGTGACCTTTATCATATTCAAAATGATTAGGATCTATTACATCTGGGCGAGCACCAACACTGTCATAAAATGAGTTTACTTTGTCTTTTAACAGTTTGTGATACAAAGGAGAAGTATTTCCCATTCCAGTCATATCTGTCATATCTGTGATACTGGTATCAGATGCATCCATTATATTCATGTCAAAATCTTCATGATTAAATCCTCCAACTGCCATTGTTTTATTAATTTAATATTTTTTATTGTGCATAATAAAAATGACATCGTCTTATGGATCAAAGTTAGACCCATATAGAAAACTACGTGAGCCTCTCGGTGTTAAGGGCATTAGGCAATCAATCGTCATCACAAACAATCCAAGTACCATAGACCAGAACCAAACACTTACAGTTAAGTTTCCAAATTTAGGCCCCAGATACGTTATTGTTCCTGGCACTGCATGCCTTGCATTTAATATTGAACTATCATCAGATGCAGACGTAAACAGAACACTAGTTAACAATCTTGGCAGAGTAATTATTAGAACTATCAAAGTAAAACTTGAAGAACAGGAAGTGTTTAGTCTTGATGATGCTGATGTGTTCTACTGTTACAAAGATGTTTGGCTCACAAGAGAAGAACGAGAGGATCGTATTTATCAAGGCATACAGCCAGATAGCATTATGAAAATTCGAATCGATGCCGGAGACAAAGAAACTACTGCAGCCAAGGACGTTATATTAGCTGAAACATATGGAACCAGGTTTTACATTCCACTTGAATTTGAAATCCTCACAGCGCATTTACCTTATTACCAAGGAGCACTGAATGACCATCTAAGTTTTGAACTAACTTTCAATGACTACTCCAAAGTTATAAAATCATCTGGCACAGATGCAACATACAAGATTTCTAACATTTCCTTGGAATATGAAATTGTCACACATCTAGCTACTCTCATTCAAAATCAGTACCAGTCAAGACTGCAATTTATTATGACCGGGTGACTAGACATAGTTTAATGCATAAAGACAAAAGCGACCCGATGTGGAATATAAACTTGAACACACCTGCCAGGTCACTGAAAGGTATACTCATGTTGTTTGTTGAACCGGCGGCTCCATACAAAAGGGATTCAGAAAAATTCTACAATCCAGAGATTACACATTTGTCTTGTACAATTGAAGGCCGCCCTAATCAAGTGTTTGCTTCTGGAATGTTACCTTATCAACACTACGACAAGATCACAAAATACTTTGCGGGTGGGAGACTTAGAGATAAACCGGCAAACATTGTGTGTAAAGATCTACATCTGTATGACGTTAGGATCGGTCAATACCTGACAAATAAATATGCACTTTGGTTAGACCTTCACAGTACGGATGATGATTACCTACATGGGTCAGGTCGTACTGTTGAAAACGGTAGTGATGGAATTACAATTCAGATACAAAAAAAGGTTGAAAAAGCTGAAGCAATAAATATATATTTGTATCTGATTTATGACGCACAACTCAATATTGCTGAAAGCAGACTAAGTGGTCACTTGTATTAAAATATAATTAGTATTAAAATGAACTTGCTGACACTCGACCCACACTGTGGCTTATTTTGTGATGCCACAGGGTGTGGTAAACCTGAATTTGTACTTAACCTCTTACAAACAAGATACATTCATCATTTTGAAAACATAGTAAAATTTTGTCCTACGATCAAACACAACAAAGCTTATCACAACCGATTATTTATTTGGACTGACAGCAACATTTACTTAGTCGACCCTGAGAAAAAAACTGAATGATTACCTACAATATTTTTACAAGCAATTTGAAGGACAGCCAACTTTGTTTATAGTTGATGACTGCTCAGCAGAGAAAGACATTGTCAAAAAGAGAATCACTTTAGCAGAACTTGCTTTCAGTGGCAGACACGCAAATGTCAGTGTATGGATTCTCACTCAAAAATATAATGCTGTACTGAAAGATTTTAGAGAACAGTTAAAGTTTATCTGTTTGTTTTACTGTAAGGATCGTGACAGCTTTGAAGACTGTCTCAGAGAAAATGATGTGATATCAAATAAGCATGAACGGGACATTGTGAAAAATAAACTGAAATCAACTAAGCATTTAAAGCTTATTTTAAAGACAGATCAGCCCACAGGGTATGGGTTGGTAAATTAATTTATACTTTTGTTTTGTCCAATAAAAATGACAGACGGACAAACCCAAGCGATTGATATCACACACTGTTTCAAAGATGTTGAGTGCATTTATGACTTAAAAACGCATGTTAAACAACCATTTGAACCTGTGATAAAACTCTCAACGTCAACAAAGATATACATGACATATAATGTGACTTTGTATTCTGATGATCTACCATGTTATAAGTACGAGACTGTTGATCTTAGGACACATACCTTTAGAGTTAATGATGCTAACTGTGACCGCTTGTGCTGGTTTGAGGCGTTGTGTGAACACATATTCGGACAACTAAGTAAACTACATGATAATATTGAAGAGGTTACAGTCAATAAAGTGATATTACACATACAGAGTCAGCGTTAATATTTTTTATTATTATTTTGTCAGTCAAATAAAAATGATGGACAATGTTCAAAGCTCATCAAGCCAATCAAGCTTAAGAAACATGTTTCGTACAACAGACTTGCCTATATCTAATAGTAACAATGTCTATGAATCGATAGAAAGATCTTTTTCTGTCGTACAAAATTGTTACAGGTTGTTTAAAGATTCAGGTTGTTGCAAAAATAGAATTTACTAGAGTAGACGGTGAAGTGATTGTATTGTATATATCGACAAGACAACACACAGTTAACACAAGAAGAGAATTGGAGAACGTGTTTAGACAAAGACTGTTGCCTGGCTTTCTTGAAGCAATTGACAAAGCAAAAATGAAGGGGTCTGGTTGGCATGAAGGCCGTGTACATGAACTACAATTAAAACAGTCAAGGTATCATCCTATATTAGGTAAATCATGGTTACCACTGCCGACAGAGGTTGCAAACAAAAAGGCTGTCGTTAATATACAGAACAGTGACCACTATTGTTTCATGTGGTGTGTGCTTGCTAAACTACACTTTATAAAATCAAGACCTGATCGCGTATCTAACTACATCAAATTTGTAAATGAACTCGATTTTAGTGGTATAGATTTCCCTGTTAAAACAGAAGACATAGATTTGTTTGAAAAACTAAATCCTGGTATATCAGCAAACGTGTATGTTTGGGATAATGAGTCTGTTGACAAGTTACAACCCATTAGAGTATCACCACTTGCTCCAACCTATGGACAGTCAGAAAATAAACATGTTGACATGTTATTAATCAGTGATGGAGATAACTTCCACTACACAATTATCAGGAGTATGTCACGACTAATTCATAATCATGTATCAAAATATGGTAGGAAACAGGAAGTGTGTAAGAGATGTTTACAAAGGTTCTCCTCTATTAATGTGGCACACAAACATGCTTTGCATTGTAGGTCAGCTGATGATATACAAACAGTACGTAAGTACCCAGATCCTGGTAGTCAAGTGTGTTTTAAGAATTATGGGAATCAACAAAAGCTGCCGTTGTAGTGTATGCTGATTTTGAATCAATGGTTGTTCCGTATGACGGTCCTGTTCCAGATTCATTACCAAAGACTATAAAGTTGAATGACCAAGTGGTGTGTTCTTTCGGATACATTATTGTTAGGTCAGACGGACAGCATTCAGAACCTGTTATCTACAGAAGAGAAAATGCAGCTTGTCTGTTTTTAACAGAAATGAGACATCTGTATAGTCAGGAAGTACATTATCTCACAACATGTCAGAAGCCTTTGGTGATGACAGAAGAAGACAAACTAAATTTTGATACAGCTGTGACGTGTTGGATTTGTGAACAACCCCTCCAAGGTAATAAAGTTCGTGACCATTATCACATAACTGGATGCTACAAAGGTGCTGCACATAACAATTGTTAAACTTGTTATTAAAAATAGACCCTAAGACATATAAGTTACCTATCTTTTTCCACAATCTAAAGGGATATGATACACACATTGTCATGTGTGCTGTGGATGAGTCGTACAAAAACATAAGTTGTATTGTGCAGACAACTGAAAAATATTTGACTTTTAGATTGGACAACAAATTAGGGTTTTATGACTCAATGCAACATTTGTCTTTAGGGTTGGCTAGTCTGGCAGAAGGACTAACTGAGTATCCAATAACATGTAAATATTTTGAGCCAGACTTAATCAAGAAAGGTGTGTATTCGTACAAGTACATTGATCACTGGGTTGTGTTTGAGGAAAGGAGACTACCACCAAAAGAGAAATTTGTATTCTACACTTAATGGTAAAGGTATTTCTGACTCTGATTACCAGCATGAACTTGATGCATGGGGTAAACTAGGGTGTCAGACGATTGGTGACTACCATGACCAGTACTTGAAAGCTGACGTTTGTTTGCCAGCAGACGTATTTGAAAGTTACCGAGAAAAGGGTTTGTTGCACTACAGACTTGACCCGGCTTTCTACATAACTAGTCCTGGCATGACATGGGATGCATTTTTGAAATCCAGTAAGATATTTATTGACCTGCTGTCTGATCGCACGATGGGTGAAATGGTGGAACGTGGATTGAGGGGTGGCATTAGTAAAGCAGCGAACAACTATGCCAAAGCCAACAACAAATATCTGGACGACCTTGACTTTGACCCGTCAAGGTCAAGGTTATTCCTTACGTACGTAGAAGCAAACAATTTGTACGGATACGCGATGTGTGAGTTATTGCCCTTGAAAAACTTTTGTCTGTATGATTTGTCACAGTATGACATAACAAAATTAACAAACTATATTATGAATCATGACTGAAACGACACTAAGGGTTGGATCTTTGCAGTAGACCTAGAGTACCCACACCATCTATATGATTACCATAATGATTATCCATTAGCTGTTGAGAAAATGAGTATGACTGGGAAAAAAAGAAGACACTAAACTTGTGCCGAATCTGAATGACAAATTCAATTATGTTTGCCATTGTCGCTTGTTACAGTTTTACATCAGACATGGGTTAGTACTAAAAAAAGTTCACAGAGGAATTCAATTTGATCAGAGTGCTTTCATGAAAGATTACATAATGAAGAACACAACATTGCGTGCGAGAGACGGCAACACTGCATTTGACAAAGACTTCTTCAAGCTTATGAACAATGCCTGTTTTGGCAAGACAATGGAAAATCCTCATCACCGCAAAGATGTGAGACTTGTCACAACTGAATTGCGTGCAATTAAACTTACAGGCAAGCCACAATACACAGAGTATAAAGAGTTTCATTCGTCATTGTATGCAGTGTCACTCAAAAAAAAGATTGTTAAACTGGACAAGCCAGTATTCATTGGTATGGCAATTCTTGAATTGTCAAAACTGTTGATGCTTGAATTTTACTATGATTACTTCAAACCAAAATATCCTGAGTGTCGTCTGCTATACACTGACACTGACTCTATGATCATAGATGTGCCTACTGAAGACTTTTATGAAGACATGAAAACAGAGTTACATATGTATGACACGTCTGACTACCCTAAAGATCATCTGCTGTTTAGCACACAAAAGAAGAAAGTACCTGGAAAGTTTAAAGATGAACTGAATGGTGTGCCTGTAGTTGAGTACATAGGACTTAGATCAAAAATGTATTCTATACTGCACCAGAAAGGTAGTCAGTCGAAAGCCAAAGGAATAAAAAAAAAACAGCGATTAAAAATAAAGACATTCGTCATGAACATTATAATCAAGTGCTAGATGGGGCATTAATGCCTGATTATCCAAACAAGTCACTGAGATCAAACAAACATAATCTTGAAATGATCCAAACAAATAAGAAGTCACTGGCAGTAGGGGACACGAAACGTGTTTTTCATAGTAAAGAAAAAGCTTACGCATGTGGACATTACAGGCTCAAGTTATCTGAAGGTATTTGTGATGAACTGATTGATGAACTGATTGACGAATTGGTCAAAAGTGAGTAACAGTGTCTGGGGGAATAATCTGTAATTCTTCTCTGGCAAATTCCCTCTGTGGGCCAGGCTCATACAGGTAATATATTGATGGACTGCCGGGAATTTTTTTTTATATTGTGTACGGACATAGACCAGATGGGGTCAGTTGCTCTGCGCTTCACGTCGTTTTCGGCCTCACCCGGTTGATATAGATATCTCACTTGTTTAGTAAATAAACTTGTGTCTGGAGGTGGGGCTGTTGTTTTTGGCTCTGTAATTGTTTTCAATTTAATAGCATCAGCAGGCTTTACATGTCCTTCGTTATTCATTGCTTTTATCACAGATGGTAATCTTTTTACCCACTCTGTGTTTCGAGTGTCATGCATGAGTTCCTTTGAATACTGGTAGCTGAAAAGTCTTTCTGATAACTGTTTGTTGAAGTTCTCTACTATTGCCTGTGATCTGTGTATGCCTGGAATGCCGCATCTAACCAGTACGCCATGCTTCACAAATAACTGATTAACGGCACCTTTAAATGCAGATCCGTCATCGACCTGTACAAGTGTACGGTATTTCAGAGGACCTCGACTGTATATTTTTGTTAATGCAGTCACTACTGTGATAGCATTTTTGTCAGATATGGGTTCAGCATCCTTATCCCTTGAAGCTATCAGTGCATATTTGTATCGTTTCTTTCTTATTGTGTCATGTGGTAGGAACAATAGATCCATTTGATGTGTGTCATTTGGTGTTGTGTTTTCAAAATGATTAACTCTTGAAGTTGTAACTTTTTCTGCTTGTTCCATTCGGCTAACCTTTTCCCTGCCTGAATTCTACCAGCACTTTTAGTTTTGGTCACTGTTTGCATCTGAGTCGAGACAGGGTCGGAGACAGGGTTCATCTGTGGGGTCGACTGTGATGTTGTTTGTGCATTGTCCATTTTTATCAGCAAACAAATTTAATTTTGTGAAATCTATATGGCTGCCAGTTACCAATAAAGTTATGACAGGTGCGAGATAATTACCAAACCTGTAGTACATCTGACATGCTAATTTACCTAATGTACTTGTAATTATTAGATTTCTCTCGAGATCTTGCGACAGGCTTTCTGTGTCAACAATGGGGAGAATGTTACTCACTGCTTTTGTGTATAATAAACAAATGATTTGCTCAAATCACGGGTCATTAGTGAAGCCATGTAATTATCATATTTAGAATAAAGTTTAATTAATTCATCAGCCGAGAGGGAATTAATATCTTCTGTTGAATATTGTTTTTCGAGATAAGTTTTCAAAGGTCCGGATACAGTTACAGATAGGAGACGTTCTCGTTTCAAGTCTAAGTCTTTGTTCTGTAAAGCACCGATATCATTCAATAATAACAATTCTTCAGAATTCATTTTATAATGAAATAAATAAAAATAATAAGTAAAATAAAAATGAAGCACTTACCTTTGAGCAGAGGGGCTGTTTCGACTTAATTTCGTCTCATCAGAAGGGTAACTTTAACCTTTGACAGCCCATTGTAGATGAAAAATTTCAGTGGTCATATACTTTGTACCAAAGACCACAACTTAATCCAAACATGTTTTTGCTCTCAGGTGTGATTCGTGTATGTGAATGTGCGAGCTGTTGGTACACCCTAGGAAAATCACTTGAACGCGGCACTCCCGGGCTACGCTTTGAACGTATACCACGTGAAAGTGATTTTCCAACACATCACACTAAGATAAAAAATATTCTGTGATGTGTAAGATTTGATGGTATGCACAAAAAAACCGAGAGCATTGTAACCATTTACATTTTCGTTCTCAGTAAGTGGCCTAGCACTGTGGAACTAATCTGATGTATCCATTAATACCACTTGTGGTTGCATCTCTAATTCTGTTTTTCTCTGTGCCATAGATGCACGCATTTCTTTGACTGAGGTGCTATTTCTAATATTTGCATTTGATCAAAAATTACTGCTGCATTATTATGATTCATCTGTTTATCCGTCTCAATAGATTTCGCCTTGTCCTCCTCTCGGGCGACATCTCTTATAAATTTTTCTCTTTTTTTCTGCAAATGCAGCATACTGTTTTTGCACGTTTGGAAACACCTCATTATTATGTTCATACTTTAGAAGCAAATCCACAAATTTTGTTTCATTATTTATATGTTCTGTATAATCTTTTTTCAACTTCTGTATTTTCTCTTTCTGTAGTTCCAATTTTTGCACATACTGAACATTTTTCATTTCACAAGCACTGTACCGCTTACGGAGAGTCGCATGACGCCTCATAGCGTTTTCACCAAAATTCTGATTCATGTTTGGTGGCGCATTGCTGTGGGCTGGGTTATATTCGAAAGACGAACAATAAAACTCATTCTGGTTTGAACCAGTCCCTTTTCAAGTGATCAGGCCATAACAGTCTTCAAAGCAGGAAGTTTACATGCCTCTAACAAAACCTGATTTGCTCAAGATACAGCATGTTATTTTTGGAAATTGGCGGTTGGATTTCACTTGATAGTAGACTTGTAATGTCTTACGAATCAATTACAGTGTTCAGTGCAGTGACCCACCCCACTGGTAACTGAAAATCAACAACACACAACACGATACAGTGTACAGAAACCGAGCTCACAAAACTTGCTCGACCAGTCTTGTGTGGTAGCGTTAAGACTCGTCAGGTTGTTTCCTCATTTAGTTATGCATAACATTTTGGAAAGACCGCGATCGCTTTTTAGCCTCAGGCATGACCGGATCGGACTAATCCTTGCCAGTTGTAAACTTTTACCAGATGGTTTTGTTATAATGTATGCACGGGACTATTTACCGGTTGAGATGTTATGACGTCAGTTCTGTCAATCGGTAAGTTGTGTAGGCTGTGCGTGTGTTGTTTGTTTGTTTATGTGTGTGTGTGTGTGTGTGTGTGTGTGTGTGTGTGTGTGTGTGTGTGTGTGTGTGTGTGTGTGTGTGTGTGTGTGTGTGTGTGTTTAAAAGTTCCACTTGGTCCCGACCTGATCAGAGTGCTGGTTGTGTTAAATCGATCTATGTAAGCAGGTAATTGCTTTTCTCAGTGAATACTGATCATGTTTTTTCATGCACAGATAAAGCCAGTAGCAACGGGTTGTGTGCAGGTACATAGAAACGCTGCAGCCACAGACATATGAACTAATTTAGAGAGATTAACAAGTGAGAGAGTTGGTATGTGCGTGTGTGTGTATATGTGTGTATGTGTGTTTGTGTATTCATGTGTGTGTGTGTGTGTGTGTGTGTGTGTGTGTGTGTGTGTGTGTGTGTGTGTGTGTGTGTGTGTGTGTGTGTGTGTGTGTTACCTACCTCTACAGAGATCGCACAACTGATTTAGGCTTGTACAAAATCAGATGAGATCTTCTGGTCACACTATTCAACATGGTCTCTAATTAATTTTCTAAAAGGGAATTTTTCAAAAACCCAGACGTACAACTCTTTACTAGCACATGTTAGTGCAAGCATTGACAAGTTTTGAACACAGCCTGCGCAGAGCTGTTTTCAAAAGAGTTGTACTGAGCGGTCTTTTGTTAACAAGTCACGACGACATGTCCCCACCCTGTATGCACTGAAAAGGGTTTGTCATGTCATGCGTGAACTAGAATTTTATGTGTGGGAAAGAGCGTGTGAGTTTTTTTTTTCTTCTCAGAAATCGTCTCTGACAGTATTGAGAGACAATAAAGAGTAATTCTCTAATTATTGGGTGTGTATAAAATGCTTTTAGTCTATTTAACCGAGTGCACTATATAGAATTTGGTTTGATTTGAGAGAAACGACCGTGTGAACGTTAACGCCCTTAATTAGTTAATTAATAGGGTATCTGTTCGGCTCCTGAGAATCCGGAGCTTTTGTATTGTATATTCTTCTTTCTCTGTGTGTGTGTTTGTGTGTGTGTGTGTGTGTGTGTGTGTGTGTGTGTGTGTGCGTGCGTGCGTGCGTGCGTGCGTGTGTGTGTGTATGTATGTATGTATGTGTGTGTGTGTGTGTGTGTGTGTGTGTGTGTGTGTGTGTGTGTGTGTGTGTGTGTGTGTGCGTGTGTGTGTAGACACGAGTTTCTCCTGTGTCTGTGTACGTACAGGTCTGAAAATGTAGGAAATGCTTCCTTCAAGATGTGTCTCGGAGTACTTTTCAACATTTATAGATTGGATTACTCTTTAAAAAGAAAAAATGCAGTTTATATAAAGTCAGCTGACCCGCATTTGAGTCCGTAATTTGTCTTATATTTTGTTGAAATTTTGAATACAGCTAGCTTCCAGAAAGATAGTGGATGAGTTCGGTAACCAGCTTTGTATCTATCCAATCTTTTTGTAAAAATAATTCATCGCAGAAAAAAATGTCGACACAAAGAATTCTCGACTTCAGACTGTGACGGTGCCGTAAAAGCTATTGCCACATTATGTACTAATGGTCAAAACTTAAGGGCCACTTTTTATCGCAGACGCACCGACAACACCACGCACATAATGTAACAATTCTTGGAGTCAGTACTTTGCTAATTTATTCAGTAACAATGTCATTTACGTTTTGAGTAAATCAAGCAATTGTAACAAAGGCAGTACGTTAGAATGTTCACCCACCCCTAATTTGAAAAGTCACACAAAACTTGTCCAGTCAGTAGCGAGTGTACCCACCGTTTGCAGCCAATGAATCGTTGACGCATGAAGTTCACCCGGGTTCGGAGAACATGTTGTGGGATTGCTTCCCACTCTTGATGCAGCTGGGGGACGCCTTGAGGTGGGGGGTGGTTGCCCCAGAACGTCCCAGAGGTGCTCGATGGGAGCCAGATCAGGTGAACGAGCTGGCCACTCCATCCTCATGATGCCACGTTGCTCAAGGTACTTATCCACCACACGGTCGCGATGAGGTCGAGCGTTGTCGTCCTGCAGAACAGCATTGTTGCCGATGGCTTGGAGAGCTGGCTGGATGAGGGGCTGCACAATCTCGTCCCGAGAGCGCAGTCCAGTCAGGATGCCTCGGATGAAGTGAAGTGGGGGTCCTGCCTTCCCTGCTGAAGCCTGCCCAGACCATGACTGAGCCTCCTCCGTAGCGATCCACCTCTTAGACGCATCCATCCGTGAATCGCTCACCCTGGCTTCTCCAGACCCTCACCCTGCCGAGCAACGGAGCATCATGACGATGGAGTGGCCAGCTCGTTCACCTGATCTGGCTCCCATCGAGCACCTTTGGGACGTTCTGGGCAACGTGTAGTCAGCAACCACCCCCCACCTCAAGGCGCCCCCCCCCCCCCCCCCCCCCAGTGAACCGTGACTCATCAGTAAATCCACTGGAGTCTGTTCCACCTCACATGTTGACGACACCAGGCAACCCGGGCTCTGCGATAAGCTGGAGTGAGGGGTATTGTCACTGCTGCTCAGCATGAAGCCAGGCCAATTTCGCGCGGACGTCGGCAGACTGTGCTTCTGCTGACGTTAATGTTTGCAGCTTGCATCATTTGACGTCGCAGAATGGTTGACGTGACAGTTCGGTCGCGCAGAGCTGCCACACAGAGGTACCTGTCTTCCCTTCTGCTGGTGCTGCGCGGGCGTCCTGAGCAGGCTCGTCGTTCTGCCCTTAAATGGGACACCCCAAGACGTCTCCCAACTTCTCGTCCGGAAATTCCATCCTACAGCCATGCTAGCGCCCGGCCTTGATCTACTGTTCCTTTGGTATGTGTACTTGATCTACTGGCGTTAGGCTTCGCCGTGGTGGCATGGGTAGGAAAGTGACAATTATGCCCCTACTGTACCAGTATTTGTAGCGAAACAGAAGTGCTCAGTGTTAACGACTGACCACTTTAGCACGTGCATCACGACTTTACCGAGTTTGCCCACCTGCTTGCCTTTGGTACGCTTTCCAATAACGCACAGCTTTTCACAAAAACTGACGATGTTTCACGTGCATTTGACACGTTCGTGGAAATTGACGTGGACTGATGTGGACAGCGGATTGTCTAAGGTCAACTTTTAACTCATATGAATCGTAAGAACATTGTATTTTATTAGCGTACTTGCAACGATAAACAATAATCAAAAAAGTGGGGTGGCCCTTACGTTTTCACAATTAGTATATATATAAAAATAAATATATATACATACATGCATACATACATACATACACACACACACACACACACACACACACACACACACACACACATATATATATATATATATATATATATATATATATATATATATATATATATATATATATATATATATATATATATATATATATATATATATAAAATTTTTAATTCAATTATGAGAATGCTCTTGCTGTGCTAATGCCATGGAATTTCAGGCTGGTAAGCTTGCATTGTGTCATCAGGACATCTGCTGCCCTTTATGTGACTGCATCGCTCAGGAGATCTAGAAAGAAAGGGAGAGAAGGATTGACAAACCTATCTGTTTGAGCCTTCCACTGAACACCTACTGCATATAGCAATAAGGATTACCCCCAGGCGACCGTCGTAGGCGGCAAAAACAAAAATCTACCCAGCAGTTCCAAGATCTGTTTGGGAATATTCATGTACTACTCCCCTCTCGGGGAGAGTTTATGATATTCTCCAGCGGATTGCGGACTGCATCCCTCACTAGATCTAGAAAGAGAGGGTAGTGGAAAAGAAGGAATAACAGACCTATCATTGAGCCTTCCACTGAACACCTAATGCATAAAGCTTTAGGGACTACTACCCCCAGGCGCCCCGCAATTCACTGGAGAATATCCAGTCCTCCCCCTCCCCCCCCCCCTCGAGAGGGGATGCCATTATATATTCCCAAACAGATATTGGACCTGCTGAGTAGAGTTAGGTTTTGCAGCCTACGACCGGTTTCGTCCCAAGGGGAAGGGGGGAGGGGGGGGGGGCTGGGGTAGGGCATATAGGCATATATAGTAAGGTATATATATATATATATATATATATATATATATATATATATATATATATATATATATATATATATATATATATATATATATATATATATATATATATATACATATACACTTTTTTCTTTACTTTTAATAAAGGCGTCGCCCAAAGACAAAAAATGCACTCAATCAGATTAGCTCAAAGGGATGTAATTTTTCATTAAATTCTGATAATTCTGTGCTAATGCCATGGAATTCCAGGCTGGTAAGCTTGTATTGTGTCATCAGCAGTAGGAACACCAACTACATAAAGCAGTAGAGATAGATAATAGGAGACCCGTAAGACAATGAATTCAATAGAGCCGCATCCGTCATTAATTTACGCCATTTTTAATATAAAAAATTTGACCCCCCCATTACACCCCCGTTATTTCCAAATCAACCCTTTGATTTTAAAAAGTGACGAGCATGACTGATGCGGCCTTATTAATCTGATTATCTTATGGGTCTCCTATTATCTATCTCTCACCAAGGTCAAGGTCATGGGTCAAGGTCATGGGTCAAGGTCATCAAGGTCAAGGTCACCAAGGTCATGAGTCAAGGACATGGGTCAAGGTCATGGGTCAAGGTCACCAAGGTCATGGGTCAAGGTCACCAAGGTCATGGGTCAAGGGTCAAGGTCATCAAGGTAATGGGTCAAGGTCACCAGGGTCAAGGTCATGGGTCAAGGTCATTGATGGCAAGGTCATGGGTGAAGGTCGTCGAGGTCTGGAACCAAAAATGGTAAAAGTCCGACACCTCATGTCTAAGCTTGACTGGTTCTGAAAGACCTCCACCTCAATTCAGGTATGTTATGAATAGACTTGTTCTGAAAAAGAAAAAAAAATCAAAGGGCCTACACATTTTTCATTTCTGACTAGCTTGCCTTTTGAAACCGGAATCAAATTCTTTTCAATCAGATCGGTATGCACCACACCTGACACGATATTCATAAACGTTTTTTAATCTGACATGATATTCAAGAAGGAATTTTTAATTTTTTCAATTATGTGTACACCCTACAAACAAATTCAAATTTTAATAAGAAAGGGAAGTAACTTTTTTGTCTTGCTGAAATTTTTACAAAATTACTTCCCTTGTATTAACTTGTACTCAAACAAAGGAAAAAGTAATCTGAAATAAGGGGTGATTCCTTCCTTTTTCTGGTGCTCAAGTCATGGTAAAATTATCTAGTTACTGTCTATGTTACGTCTGATGTTTCATTTGGCTCTCACTTGGCCAGGGTGTGATTTATAATTTACTGCAAAGCCAATAATCGCCAATACTGTGTCAGGTCTGTTCGCTTTAAAGGACAGGGTTATTGTACATGACACCACAATTGAAATCTGTGAAGCATGATATTAATAAGCCCACTGCGACCGACATCGGCACGAGAACCTTTGCTTACTGATGGGTAGGTCCAAATTTAAATCACATACTTCAGTGCACGCATTTGCGTTTTGTGTTTGTTTGCTTTTTTTTGGAGGGGGGTGGGGGTGTATAACTATTGTCTCTGTCAACACCTAATCATTAACCTGATCAAGTGATGCCAAGTGAAACTTAATACTTATTAACAAGTTGCAACTAACTTTTAGGAACGTGCAGAGGTAACCTTTAAGTGTGTTGTCATAAGAACTTATTAATTACTTACCCTAAGTTCTTACAAGTACTTACCCTAAGTTCTTACAAGTACTTACCCTAAGTTCTTACAACAACTTGACTCAAGTCCCAAGACACTGAGACAGTTTTATCAAGATACAAGGACAATAAAAAAACTTTTTTTTCTCAGTAATACTCGGGTGGTGGTGCTGATGGGGTTAAATAATCAGGCACAAGTGGTGTAAATGACGTGTCATCTCTCTGTGAAGCATATGACAAAAATATTGATTGATTACCAAATCTGATTTTTATTTGTTTAAAAGATTGTGTAGTTTTTCTGTGGTTTCCTGAACACCGATCTGTTTTCCCATCTCTAAAAAACTAGCCTTCAGTTCTTCAACATTCACAGGAGATTGACTACGCATCTTATTCTGTATTTCAGATTTTTGTTTCTTGTAGTTATTCAAATCATCTTGGACGCGCTTAAATTCTTCATCATCAATAAAATTATCATTTAATGCCTTACTGATAATAAGTTTCATACTGCTCAGCTTTGCACCAGCCAGCGTACTCAATGCTTCATGTTTCTGTAATTTTGTGTGAAACCTCTTGTTTAAGGCTTCCAAACCAAAACAAGTCAGGCATGTAGCAACGCTAACACCCTCAATTGCAATTCCAGCCAAACTTCCAATTCCTGTGGCTAACAGAACAATACCCCCTACAGAACATGAAGCTGAAACTGCACCAATAGCCATAGAAGTGTTTTGAACAGAATTAAAAACGGTCTTATACCGTCTTTTGCACCGTGAATATTTCGCTTCTTCACTTTCCAAATATTTCAAAGCTTCTGTAATATTATTTAATCTGAATGCATCTGCCTGTAATGTTTTATCTGATGCAATTGGCACAGCTGTCACCTGTGGATCAGGCGCAAGTGTTGTTTTAGTCGTCACATTTTTTTCAGTCGGCTCAAGCGTCGGTAGTTGCGGATAGAAGTTTACCATTTTTTTTATTGACAAATATTTTTTTTTATTTAATCAGCAATTACATTTTGCAACTCTTCAAAAGTATACAATTTGTTAGCATAATAAAATGCAACAAGATCAATGTGTTCAAGGTTTATGTAAGTTAGACGAACAAAAGTTGTTTTGTCAACCACCACCTTGACAGCGGGAATACTGCTTGAAACATTAATAACATCATTATTTTTTGTAATGGCAATAAAGACCTTTGATGATTCTGTTACTGTTTCATTCCATGTAAGTTTAATTCCTTGTGCAATTTGAGCCTCTTTAGCAGTAGTTACTGATCTCATGATAATTTCAAATACTATTGTCGCTTCTCTTGCGATGGGAAAGTTTATTGGTGCAAACACGACCTTCGCATCAGACCTACCCTTCCTGTGCGTAAGAAGATATCTCCGTCTCTCATAATTTTCAACTTTCAGTTTTTCTCTGCTATTGTCGTCTGAAGCAAAACTTGGAACAAGACTTACAATCAGCGGCCCAGAATTAACAACCTTCCTAAACACTAAGGCGCCTTCATCATCAGTGTATACATAAGGACTAATAAATTCCAACTTTATGTCCCAGTCAATTGTGGGTGGTGGAACAGGCACAGGTGAAACCACCCACTTATTTCCCACATGTATTAAGTTGTAAGGCGTATTATTTACAGGTGGAGTAGGTACAGTAACATCACGAAGCTGACCAAGTTTAGGAATCTGTCTTTCACCGTCTTTCATGTCAACAATTACTTTCCTCTTGTACATGCCATTTGAATCAAGTTCAAAACCATATATTTCTCCAACAACCCCCTCCTTCTCAAAATCCTGTACGTCTGCCAAATCTTTCAACTCTGTTACTGGACACGCAACTGGTATGATTCTCGGCTTTGGACCACCACTCATTTTTATAAACAAAAATAAAATTATTTAACTTCTAACACTACACTAAAATCATGCATAAGAACTGGTTTGCCATCCTGATTAGTTACAGATAAACTCAGTGACTCAAAGAAACTGGAACCCAATTTCTTAAACTGTAAAGGAAATCTAACAACTACACTTTCACAATACGGAGCAGTTCCAGTAGGTAAGCATCTCAACAAAGTTGAAGGCTTTCCATTGTGAACATTCTCAGATGTGTTTAGTTCTTTCAAATAAACATTTAGCACTGTGTGTACTGACAAATTGACAGGACGTTTTCCAGTTATTTTAAGTTTTTTTGTCTTCATTGTTATAATACCAAACATAGCTTCATCTAAATCATCTGTTCTATACCAATCTTCATCAATATAAAATCCAAGTAAATATGCAAATCTATCTGAGATCCTTAACCAATTTTGTGTCGGAAATTCTAATGTAACAAGTAGGTTAGCTGGATTTAAAGTTGCTTTAATTTTAAAATTACTTTGAAACCATTCAGCTATAGTACAAAAGTCATAATACCTGGGTGGTAAAGCTTCAGTCTTACCATCTAAATTTACTTTATTATATATATCATCTTCTACATTAAACCATTTTACTGTGTAGAACATTTCATGGATAGCAACAGCCTTGCTACCATCACGATTATCAATCCCATTAGTTAACCACACTGGTTTGCTTGTGTCAAGATTTGTTAAGGTAATAAACATTTTTATTATCTCATATAAAAAGGATGGAATTTAAATCACCAACCATTACCACAACAAGCGCATTTCAATTTAATGTGGATGCTAAATATAATGTCGCACCTACTTATGAACAGAAAATAATACAACTAAACCAGCTTGACATAGCTGTAAGCGAACAAGATCTATTCCAAGTCAAAGTACCAAATCCATTTGATCAATATCTAAACCCTCCAATAACAGACGACTCTACTGCAAGAAAGTGGTCCTCAAGTCCACTACAGATGTTTCAAAACCAACTCAACTTTGCCATACTATGTTCAACTACAGGCTGTGGTGTTTCATTTACAGACCACTTGAATCACTCAAACAAACTGATTAGATCTGTGTATCGTTTCCACACTTACTACCAGCTTAGACGAATTCTGTCAGAACTTCATACACCACTACCAACTGAATCCAGTTTCAACAGGTTTAATAACCCTATGGATATGAAAGCATTTGAACGCATTTGTAATGAATTTAACATAAGCCCCCGGTATGACTTTACACAAAAACTTGATGATCACAATGGTATGGGTACATTGTATTATGCTATGAGTCACAGACAATACCCTCAAGATTACTACCCTGGTTACACTTCATTCTCATCAAAATCACAAGTCTGGTTAGGATCAATAGAGCAGAAACAGTCAAACGCCTGGACCACATTTATTTTAGATAAAACTGACGGGTTTACTCAAGCGGGAGTCGAGCGCATCAATGAGTCTATCAGAACATATGTCTGGTGTTTACTAGGAGCACAATCATTAACAAAATCAAACATTTTGAAAGGAAGTGGTAAATTTGAAGCACAAAAACAATTTCTCGCTAATCTAGAAGATTCAATTAATTCAACAGTTGATCTCCCATCAAGCATACAACGCTACCAAGACGTACTCAGATATGCCAGATCAAAAGTTGACTTTGTAGTTGGTATCGGGTTATACATGTTACCATCTGATCTTCAACTCCAAATGGGGACAATAACAAATTATAATAATGAAATCATTGTTGCAGGTGTTGGTCAGAAATTAGGTCTCAATCAATCTGTAAACTTGGGAGCAACAACCACACATGTACAGTCATTAAAATCATTACAGACGGTAACACCCCCGGCCCCGGCCCCAGCACTGGCCCCAACACCGGCACACATACAATCAACCCCGGATCTAACACCAACCCCTGACACACATGAGTCAGAAAGAACTGCATTGGTAATAGGTCTAACAAGGTTAGGGGTTTTACTTCTTTATCTGTTTCATTAAATAACCCACCATCAACCCTCCTACTGTAACCAAAAAGACCCACACATGCTCTGCCATAAACCCTACTACCTTTGCTGCTGTAGTAATCATCCAACTGACAACAGTGCCAATTATGACAGGCAAAGCGTCCACTGCTTTCAGAGCCAATTTTTTAAGCAGGTCTGATATGTGAGACAACTGTTTCTTTACCCATGACTGTAAATCTTTTGGGTCTGTTGGGGCTGGCGGGCCCGGGGTTGGTGGTGCTGGGGCCGGGGGTGCACCCCCACCACTACTGGAGACAGCTAACACAACAGTACTGATAATAAATCCAAGAGCAGTAATTAAACTGGCAATAGTAATACCCTGTTCTCTGAAAAGTGTTTTCAGTCTTTCAGCCAGAGTAGTGTCTTCGTGAAGTATTTTCTGAATAGTTTCCCTTATCCTGTTAACTTGTGATTTCAGTTTTTGTCTTCCAATACTAATTGTTTCTAACCGTCCTGATCTTTCTATCTGCAAATCATTTAATCTGTGTTGGATTCTTTCTTTCATTTCTGTGTCTGCTGTAGCCAGTTTTTCTTTTTCACGTTCTATGTGTTTATCAAGCTCACCTAGTTTGGCAACATTATTTACCATCTCACCTCTTATTGTCTGCAGTGATTTATCCAATCCCACAATCTCCCTCATTGACAAAGGTGGATCGTCTATTGTTTTCAAAGCGTCATTTATTTGCCCTTCAGTAAATGAAGTTTCTTGTATCACAGTGTTTGCTATTTCTTGGTAGGGCGTTGCTGACTGGTTGCCATTTCCATTCTGCTTGCCCTGTTGGCTAATCTTTGGTCGTTGGTCGTGTCGTGGAAGGGACACTAACTAGGGCCTTAGTCGCAGAGTGGTTGGCGTGACAGGAGACCTCTCTCAATGCCAAGGTACCTTGGCTGTCAACCACGGTGTTACTCGCACTCGTATTCTCACCTATATATTGTACGTTAAAGCTCTAAACTTAGCATGTGATTAATTTTTATGGGTTGGGGGGGGGGGGGGGGGGGGGGGGAGATTTATTTTCCTCTGTCTGTCGGTATTTACAATTAGAAGTGTCCTTTATCATAAGTTCAAGACTGTATTCGGGATCTTATTACATTGGCATGGTGGCAGGACTCCAGTAACTACTGTCATAAAATTTGCAGTTTTACTTTGGTTCCTTAAGTTTAACAGGTTCAGTGAATGTGCAGTCTTACTCACTACTTACCATTCGTGTACATTGCCAGTCATAATCTGTGTGTTTTTAGTAAAATAGCTGGTATCTGAGAACAGAGTCAGTGTCATCCATAGTTTTCAAAATCTTCATGGTAGTTATTAAATCCTCCCGTCTGCTCATTGTT
>BTPG01000001.1:180523235-180528235 GCA_036245525.1 Semisulcospira habei
CCCACACCATCTACATGATTACCACAATGATTATCCGTTGGCAGTTGAGAAAATGAGTATGACGGGGAAAAAAGAAGACACCAAACTTGTACCGAATCTGAATGACAAATTCAATTACGTTTGTCACTACCGCTTGTTGCAGTTTTACATCAGACATGGGTTAGTACTAAAGAAAGTTCACAGAGGAATTCAATTTGATCAGAGTGCTTTCATGAAAGATTACATAATGAAGAACACAACATTGCATGCCAGAGACGGCAACACTGCATTTGACAAAGACTTCTTTAAGCTTATGAACAATGCCTGTTTTGGCAAGACAATGGAAAATCCTCATCACCGCAAAGATGTGAGACTGGTCACAACTGAATTGGGTGCAATTAAACTTACAGGTAAGCCACAGTACACAGGGTACAAAGAGTTTCATTCATCATTGTATGCAGTGTCACTCAAAAAAAAGATTGTCAAACTGGACAAGCCAGTATTCATTGGTATGGCAATTCTTGAGTTGTCAAAACTGTTGATGCTTGAATTTTATTATGATTACTTCAAATTAAAGTATCCTGAGTGTCGGTTGTTATACACTGACACTGACTCTATGATCATTGATGTGTGTACTGAAGACTTTTATGAAGACATGAAAACAGAGTTACACATGTATGACACGTCTGACTATCCTAAAGACCATCCACTGTTTAGCACACAAAACAAAAAAGTGCCTGGGAAGTTTAAGGATGAACTAAATGGTGTGCCAATAGTTGAGTATGTTGGACTGAGATCCAAAATGTATTCTATACTGCACCAGAAGGGAAGTCAGTCGAAAGCCAAAGGAATTAAAAAAACAGCAATAAAAAATAAAGACATACGTCATGAACATTATAAGCAAGTGTTAGATGGTGCATTAATGCCTGATTATCCAAACAAGTCACTGAGATCAAACAAACATAATCTTGAAATAATTCAAACACATAAGAAATCACTGGCAGTTGGAGACACGAAACGAGTGTTTCACACTAAGGAAAAAGCTTATGCACCAGGCCATTACAGGCTCAAGTTATCTGAAGACATAGCCGATGAACTGGTTGATGAATTAATTGATGAGTTAGTTACTGAAATGAGTAACGGTGTCTGGGGGAATAATCTGTAATTCTTCTCTGACAAATGCCCTCTGGGGCGCAGGGTCATACAGGTAATATATTGTTGCGTCAGGACCGTCAGGACCAGGGATTATTTTTTTTATATTATGAACAGATGTTGACCAGATGGGGTCTGTCACCCTGCGCTTTATGTCATTTTCAGCTTCACCTGGTTGATACAAATATCTCACCTGTTTGGTAAACAAGCTTGTGTCTGGAGGTGGGGTTGGTCCTGTTTTTGGTTCTGTAATTGTTTTCAATTTAATAGCATCAGCAGGCTTAGGGTGTCCTTCATTGTTCATTGCTTTTATCACATGTGGTAATCTCTTTACCCACTCCGTGTTACGGGTGTCATGCATGAGTTCCTTAGAATACTGGTAACTGAAAAGTCTTTCTGATAACTGTTTGTTAAAGTTCTCTACAATTGCCTGTGATCTGTGTACGCCTGGAATACCACGTCTGACCAGTACGCCATGCTTAGCAAATAACTGATTAACTGCACCTTTGAATTCTGATCCGTCATCAACTTGTACAAGTCTGGGGTATCTTAAGGGGCCTCGACTATATATTTTTGATAAAGCAGTAGCAACTGTACTGGCTGTTTTGTCAGATATGGGTTCAGCGTCTTTATATCTTGAAGCAATGTCTACAACAGTCAGTGCATACTTGTATCTTTTCTTTCTTATTGTGTCATGCGGAAGAAACAGGAGGTCCATTTGGTGTGTGTCATTTGGTGTTGTGTTTTGAAAATGGGGTCTAGATATCTTTCTTGGAGCAGGGAGGTATATCTGCCAAATTGCTTGTCTCTGTAACCATTGATTGACTTGATTGAGTGTTATATCTCCGCCCACAGCGGCATGTAATTTCTGAATAGCTGTTGCTCCTTTATAATACCCTGATGGTGAGTAATATATTTTCGATAGTTTATTTTCGGCTGCCATTTTTTCTAGCAATGAAAACTCCAGTAAAATAAACAAATGTCATTCCCACTAGAACAAAGATTATCTCCCCGTTTCTTTGTTCTGGGCTTGGTTGATAGTAGTCACTTAGTTTTGGTTTTGGGATAGACATGTCTTCACCTGTGACAAGATAGTATTCACGAATTGCTTCGTCTGTATTTGAAAACGTATGTTGTGCGTGATTCTCTAATCTAAGTCTGTTATTGATAAAATCAAGTTTTTCAATTCTTTGTTTTTCATACGCCTGTTCTGCCTGTGCTAATTTTTCTGACGCTTCATTGTGTCGTTTCATTTCTTGTGCAGATTCTTCTCTACCCATTTTAGAAAAGAGATAATTAGAGCCACTGAACGCGAGGGCGTTAACCATCGCACCTCCTATCATAATAGCTATCGTCGCCATAATATTTTTATTTACATAGAAACATTTTCGGAAATAATTCCTTGCTTGACAAGAAAATCTTTTGTCGCAATTGACGCTGTAACAACTGCAATTAGCTTAGCACTGTCTTCAAAGTCTAATCTACTCAAGTCTGCTGATTTCATTTTGAGTAGACTTTTTCCTAGCATAGAATAAGCTACTGCTAGTCCACTTATCACGGCAGAGTGATAGACAAGGTTCATCAAGTTCTTTGTGTCGCTCATTTTCTAAGGCAATAAAAATTAAAATAATATTTTTATTTACTGCATATAAAATGGGTCAACGGCTTTGGGTGTTACTGGTAATGTGGCGACTTCTGGTTTTGTTTTTGGAGTGTCTGATTTTTTGGACACTGTACGAGTCTGTGGTCTGTACTTTTTGTATAATTGATAACCTACGTAACCAAATCCGACAACAAATCTGGCAATTATATATTTTGTTGTTTGAGGTTCGGGGTCAGGGTTAGACTGGGTTGTTTGTCTCTCACTTTGATGAGGGAGTGATGACCCTGACGGTATTGACACAGGTCCTGACGGTCCTGATGGTGGATCAGTTACATGAGTCTTTTCTGTTTGTGCCTTAAGCTGTAATTTTTTCTGCCTGTTCCATTCAGCTAATCTTTTTCCTGCATCAACGCGGCCTGGACTTTTAGCCTTAGTCACAGTTTGAACCTGTGTCAAAACAGGGTCGGGGTTCAGTTGTGTAGTCATCTTGTTCTCGTCCATTTGATCCATCTTTTTCTTTCTCTAGAAAATTTATTTTTGAAAAATCAATGTGACTCCCAGTAACTAGTAAGGTTACCACAGGTGCAAGGTAATTTCCAAACTTGTAAAACATGACACATGCTAATTTGCCAATTGAACTTGAAACAATAGGATTGCTTTCAAGGTCGTGTGATAGACTGTCACTATCCACAGGTAGAAAGTGACTCACTGCTTTTGTGTATAGACATACTAGAGATCGACTTAAATCACGAGTCATTAGTGAAGCGATGTGGTTTTCATATTTTGAATGAAGCTTGATTAGTTCGTCAGCCGTAAGAGATTCAATATCGTCTGTCATGTATTGTTTTCCGAGATAAGCCTTTGATTTGCCTGAGACAATTACAGAAAGAAGACGCTGTTTTTTCGAGTCTAAGTCTTTGTTTTCTACAGCATTGATATCATTCAATAGAAGTAATTCGTCTTGGTTCATTTATAATGTAATTAATTTTTTTTTATATAAAATCAAAATTGCAGGCAACTTTAAAATTGTTATCAAGCAAAATCATGTTTCTCTAGGAAGTTACACTGAACAGTAACTTTATACGTTTGCACCACTCCAGCAATATTGCCAATAGTTTTTGAGTTTACCCCAGACAAGATTTGCCCTGTACTATAATCTCTCTCAGTGGGCTTATTAATATCATGCTTCACAGATTTCAATTGTGGTGTCATGTACAATAACCCTGTCCTTTAAAGCGAACAGACCTGACACAGTATTGGCGATTATTGGCTTTGCAGTAAATTATAAATCACACCCTGGCCAAGTGAGAGCCAAATGAAACATCAGACGTAACATAGACAGTAACTAGATAATTTTACCATGACTTGAGCACCAGAAAAAGGAAGGAATCACCCCTTATTTCAGATTACTTTTTCCTTTGTTTGAGTACAAGTTAATACAAGGGAAGTAATTTTGTAAAAATTTCAGCAAGACAAAAAAGTTACTTCCCTTTCTTATTAAAATTTGAATTTGTTTGTAGGGTGTACACATAATTGAAAAAATTAAAAATTCCTTCTTGAATATCATGTCAGATTAAAAAAAGTTTATGAATATCGTGTCAGGTGTGGTGCATACCGATCTGATTGAAAAGAATTTGATTCCGGTTTCAAAAGGCAAGCTAGTCAGAAATGAAAAATGTGTAGGCCCTTTGATTTTTTTTTCTTTTTCAGAACAAGTCTATTCATAACATACCTGAATTGAGGTGGAGGTCTTTCAGAACCAGTCAAGCTTAGACATGAGGTGTCGGACTTTTACCATTTTTTGGTTCCAGACCTCGACGACCTTGACCCATGACCTTGCCATCAATGACCTTGACCCATGACCTTGACCCATGACCTTGACCCTGGCGACCTTGACCCATGACCTTGATGGTCTTGACCCTTGACCCATGACCTTGGTGACCTTGACCCATGACCTTGGTGACCTTGATCCATGACCTTGACCCATGTCCTTGACTCATGACCTTGGTGACCTTGACCTTGGTGACCTTGACCCATGACCTTGACCCATGACCTTGACCTTGGTGAGAGATAGATAATAGGAGACCGGTAAGATAATCAGATCAATAAGGCCGCATCAGTCATGCTCGTCACTTTTTAAAATCAAAGGGTTGATTCGGAAATAACGGGGGTGTAATGGGGGGGTCAAAATTTTGATATTAAAAATGGCGTAAATTAATGACGGATGCGGCTCTATTGAATTCATTGTCTTACGGGTCTCCTATTA
>BTPG01000001.1:180530735-180725735 GCA_036245525.1 Semisulcospira habei
TTATTATGCTGTGTCATGAGCATGAGTGGAGTAAAAACGCCTCATGAAACGTTTTAAGCCAACTGATGATTTCAATTCCTAAGAAATAAAATGTTTGCATTCGCCTTTTAAAAGAGACCAACGAAATGTTTCGGGGGGTAGGTCGGCTTTTGTTGCGATAAAATCTACAATTATTGCTTAACATGAATGTTTTAAGTTGCATTTGATAGAGAAATAATCCTCCTTCTCACGACATTACTCGGAATTTAAATCACTAGCCGGCAAATGGGAGATATGCGTCTGAAACTGGTACAGGTGATGTTTTTGTGGGGTGCATGTCTTATTCAGACCCCAACAACAACAGTTTTCTATCAAAATAAAAATCATTTGCAGCATTATGAGATAAATGACCGCCGTTTCAAATGGTGCAATCAGATTTACAAAGGTCCGGATGAAACGTGAGCAGAGCTTGATAAACAACGCGTCTCACCTGAAAATGTTACCTTGCAACTTTCAATTTTGGGGGTGTCGTGTTCAAAGGGTTGTAACTTAACTCATTCTACCCCAGACACACCACAGCAAGATACGGATCGACCATGATAGTTCAAGGCTGGTGCCAGAATAGCTTGGCGCCTACGGGCGCCAAGCTATTTTGGCATTACCCTTGAACTATCATTGTCGATCTGTGTCCTGCACTGCAATGCAGTTTTCAGAGGACAACTGCAAAATTTACGGATTTCGGTGTTGGGGTAGAATGAGGTAAAGGTAACGCAACGGAAAAAGATACAGTTATTGCATTGTATCCATAAGTGTATAAGCATTTTCGTGTTGCAGACCGAATTTTAAAATCTTCAGGGATTAAAAAGATATCGTCTCCAAAACTTTGTAAATTTGTTTTTGACGCGTAGTGTATATTCTTTACTTTTAAACAAAGGCGTCGCTCAAACCCCAAAATGCACTCAATCAGATTAGCTCAAAAGGACGTAATTTTTCATTTTAATTCTGAGAATGCTCTTCCAGTGCTAATGCCATGGAATTCCAGGCTGGTAAGTTTGCATTGTGTTATCAGGACATCAGCTGCCCTTTTTGTGACTGCATCGCTCACTAGATCTAGAAAGAGAGGGAAGTGGGAGAAAAGGAATGACAGACCTATCATTTTCAGCCTTCCACTGAACACCTACTACATAAAGCAAAATGATAGGTCTGTCATTCCTTTTCTCGCACTCCACTCTCTTTCTAGCTCTAGTGAGCGATGCAGTCACAAAAAGGGCAGCTGATGAAAAATTTTATATTGAAAGAAATCGGGTTTATTATAATTATATACAAACGACGGTGTTCTTTATGCTGCTCGCAACTAGAATTGCTTTGATGCGATAATTTAGAGGCCTACTCAATAAATAAATTGAATGTAGCGTATGTATGCATTGTTTCTGTCCGTTTACGCTTAAAGAAGGGAAGGCTTATATGTCGAAGCGGTAGGCAAGAGAACTCCGATTCTGTTGGAACACAACTCTCTGGGCTGTTATAATAATATTAATATTAATATGGCCGTTTGTGTCCGGCTCAGGTGAGGGGAGCAAAATCGGAGGTTTTCGACATTTTTGTACTAAATTAGTTCCTCTCTGTTATAACGAGGCGTAAAAGGGAAAAAGTTCGGACCCCATTTTGGAAACGGCTCGGACCCCCTCATTTTGACACTTGTTCACTAAATGTCTTTTCCGTGGATTACACGAGCACCACAAGATCCAACAAGATGAGGATTTCATCCCAAAATCTACCGTATTGTTTGGAGCACACATGCGTTTATCTTGTAGGAACATTCAGAGATGTTCATATTTGTAGGCTTATTATGCTGATCTATTTCCCTCCTCTCTGAGCCAACCTCTTATCAACATACACGTCGGCGCATACAGATAAAGACGGACACCCGGCGCTTCCCGCCATTAGTACGCTATGTGTAACGACAGGAATCCATCTCCTTCTACTCTAACCCGCCCTCTGATCCACACACACTGGCACACAGAAATAAAGACTGGAGGGACACACGGCGATTTCCGCCATTCGCAAGCTCTGGTCTGGCGTATATTCTGCAGAAGAATAATAGCACGAGCAGCGAAATGACGTCACTTCAAGCTTCACGTTATGGCATCATTAGTCCCACGACGTCGTGTTCATAGTGACCACTAGATGTTATACGTCACTCATCGCAGTACTAACATTTGACGTATTAGAGGATCAAACTTTGCAATTTTCTTGCTGATTTTCACGCCTAGGGCTTACAGGTCACAATTTGACCTAATCCTACCCTAGAGCCGGGAGCAAACAGTGTTTCTACAAAATCTTAAGGATTCATGAGAAGTTTTTTTTTTTCGTAAAAGAAAAATTAAAGTCATGTAAGCTGTTTTACAAGTGACTCATAAAAAATGGTGCAGAAAATTATGTGATTTTCACACATAGGGCATACAGGTCACATTTCACCTAATCGTACCCGACAGAGGAGACAAACTGTAGGCTTATGTAAATACCATATATGAAAAATCATGCGATTATTAATTAGAAGATTTTTTTCCCCCTAAAAAGATTCAATTGTTTTAAGATTAATCCTAAATAATTCGTGAAACTAATACCAAAAACGTGATTTAAAAAAAGTAACTTGAATTATCTCTCAAAAAGTTCTAGAGGTACAATGCTGGTAAACGAAATCCTTCAATATCTCCCTTTTATCTAGCTATGTGCAAAATATCTAGTAAAAATAAGAAAAATTACGGACTCCAGTATGGATCAACCGGTTTGTGTAAAACGGCCATTTTCTCGCCAATGAACATCTTAATCAAAACATTTTAAAATACTCCACGAGATTATTCTTTTAAGAACAATAATAATAATAATAATAATAATAATAATAATAATAATAATAATAATAATACCGGTTATTACTATATAGGCGCTTTACCCAATTCTGCGAATCGGCTCAAAGCGCCGCGAACTGAACCCATCACTCACGCTCACGCATTCACTCTAAAGACAAACACAGTACAAGACAAACAAAGGACATTCACGTGGTGCGAGTGAGGTTTCGGAAATTTTGATCGCTTGTTTTTGAAATTTATAAAGTGGCCTGAAACCGGTGCCACAGGGGAGGGGTAGAAGAGCCGGAGTACCCTGAGAAAGAACCCCCGACGATCCGCCCGAATTAACGGTGACACTTACTGGAGGAGAAAAGTCCGACGCCGAAACCCGGTATCGAACCGAGCACTTTTAGCATTGGTCGCAGACGCCTTAACCACTGCGCCACGGTCCATACAATTTCAAGCTTGTCTGTCCTCAAACGCGGGCTCTAGTCCCTGTCACACACACACACACACACACACACACACACACACACACACACACACACACACACACACACACACACACACACACACACACACACACACACACAGAGGAAGGGGTTAAATTTGTTTGGAAAGAAAACTACGCTGAATCCTTTTGTGCATACATTGAAGCTAATCAGGAGACTCAGTTTCAACACTTTTTGTCAGCGCTTGACTCGAGTGTAGAAGAAGGGTCGGCCTGTCTTGTAGCATTCATTCAGAAGGCAGCTGTCAAAATGAGGTCAGGTAAGAAGGTAGGTGAATCCCGTGCACAGCCGCCGTGGTGGGACTCGGACTGCGAGTTAGCAAAACAAAACAAGTACCTACAGTTGAAGCAGTTCAGACACACAAACACACATGACGACTTAGGGAAGTATCTTGACATGAAGAAAGAATTTAAGAAGTTGTGTAAAACAAAACAAGTAGAGTACAACGCACGGGTTTTGAATGAGCTCAACGATGCATGTAATGATGCAAACTCAAGAACATTTTGGCAAAAAATAAAGTCTCTGACTGGCGTTAAAAAGTTGTGTTCTGATGTCATTTCACCACGCGTGTGGTATGATTCATTTTCGTAATTTGCTAAATGTGGATCAGAATGTTGATGATTCAGGTTTCAGCAGACAGGCCGAGGGTGTTTTGAATGACCATATATCTGATGATTGTGATGGTTGTCATAATGCAAAATTTGACGAGGAAATCACACAGGATGAAATTCGCAGTGCTATAAATAGCATGAAGAAAGGGAAAGCATCAGGCCCTGATGGCTTGCCCACTGACCTTTTTCATCATGCAGGTGAGATCCTTGTGAAATTTCTGCATCCTTTGTTCAATCGTGTGTTTCAAAGTGCGGAATACCCTGAAAGCTGGACCATGGCTGTGATATTTCCACTACACAAAAAGGGTAACCCTAGAAATGTTGACAACTACAGAGGAATTTCTCTTCTGAACGTTATCAGTAAGTTGTACAGTTTTGTCATTAACAACAGGTTGGTGCGTTTTTGTGAAGAGAATGATTGTATTCCTGAGGCTCAAGCTGGCTTCCGTAAAGGGTACAGTACTATAGACAACATTTTTTGCTTACAGGCACTAGTGCAAAAGTATCTTAGCAAGCAGGGTGGCCGTTTTTACACCATGTACGTAGATTTTTCTAAAGCTTACGACAGTGTGCACAGGACAAAACTGTTGTATCTCTTGTTACGTAAAGGAGTTCATGGAAAGTTGCTTCAGACACTTGAGAGTATGTACAAACATGTAAAAGCTGCTGTAAGGGTTGGAACCAAAGTTACCGACTACTTTGATTGCATGTCAGGGGTGCGACAAGGTTGTGTGTTGAGCCCACTGCTGTTTTCTATCTTTCTTTCAGAATTTGAGACAGAAATATCATCGTGCGGTGCACGTGGCATTGATATTTTTGCAGACCCACTGGGTATTTTCCTTCTTATGTATGCTGATGATATAGCCATTGTCTCTGACTCTGTAGCAGATCTCCAAAAGAAAATTAATTGTTTAGAAAAATACTGTAAAAAATGGGGTCTCACTGTGAACATGGACAAGACAAAAGTGGTGGTCTTCAAAAATGGAGGTTTTGTGAAAAATTGTGAAAAATGGTTTTATGCTGACAAGCAGATTCAAGTCGAGTCCAGTTATACTTACCTTGGTGTGATATTTTCCTCTACTCTGAACTGGGCTAGATGTGTAGAAAACTTAGCTGGAAAAGCCAGGAGAGCAGTTGCAGGTATCAAAAGACTATACTTTAAATTACAAAACTTGCCAGCTGACACTGTTTTTCACATTTTTGATGTCAAGATTAAACCCATTGTGCTATACGGGTCAGAGGTTTGGGGTTTCCAGAGACATGATGTAATTGAGCAGGTTCATATAAAGGTTTGTAAAATGGTCCTTGGTGTTGGAAGAGATGTAAAAAACAATATTGCGCTGGGTGAGTGTGGAAGATTCCCTATGTATATTGATGCCTATGTTCGAATGGTGAAGTACTGGTGCAGACTTCTTACCATGTCAGAAAACAGATACCCAAGACAGTGTTACACGATGTTATGTATGCATGATGCTTCAGGTAGATCGAACTGGGCTACGCAAATAAAGACTCTATTGTGTATGCACGGGTTTGGGTATGTATGGGAAATGCAGTCAGTTGGAAACACTCCTCTGTTCATTCAGATATTCAAAGATCGGCTGATGGATTGTTTCCGACAGGACTGGCATGCATCCCTTTCTTCAAACACAGAATACTGCCATTACCACCCAGAAATACTTAGAGCCAGTTACATAGGGCAGCTGAACTCTTGTGAACTCAGGCGGGCAATATGTTTACTTAGATGTAACCGTTTACCTTTAAACGGAGTATCCAGATTTGGAAAATCCATCACTAATCCAGAATGTAATTCATGTGATTGGCATAAGGCTGAAGATTTGTGTCATTTTCTGTTCGAGTGTCCAAAATATTCCCCTTTACGTAAAAAGTACATTCCACTGTTTTACTACAGATTCCCATCCGATCTTAAAGTTCAGCTGCTGTGTGGAAACCTACATGATAAACTGGTTTTTAAAGTTGCTATGTATATTTCAGGTTGCCTTAAATTAAGGAATTAGAGGGATTTGCTTTGAACTTTTCTTGTTTTTTTTTGTTTATTTATGTGCGCTGATGTAATGCTATATGAGTGTGTTTTTACAACCACCTTCCTGTATTTTCTGGTTGTAAATTGTATTTTGTGTTCATATGGGCCAGATGGCCTGCAAAAACTGAAATAAAAAATTTATTATTATTATTTATTATTATTATTATTATTATTATTATTATTATTATTATTATTATTATTACACACACACACACACACACACACACACACACACACACACACACACACACACACACACACACACACACACACACACACACACACACACACACACACGGCGCTTTGGCGCAAAAAAACCACGTTCTCTAGCAAGGTTTGCGCAGCTAGACGTGACGTCATTTTTATCTTGTTACTTCTTTGCCAGTATTTCTGGCCAGCACGCCAAAATCGAGATGTGCATGCTCCGGAATACGGTAGACAAAAAGGAGAAAAGTGTCATACAATGGCTAGTAAGAGAGATTCAAAAAGTGAAGAAGTACTAAAAAAAAGGTGTATGTGGGGTAGTTTCTACTGACAGAAAAGTGTTCTGTAAGAAAACCACAGTCTGCTAAATTCAGTTTGGCCTAGAATCCCATATCTGTACTTTTCCACTTTAAAGCGATTTTCATACAGTTAGTGAAGTGTTCAATTCTTGGCGGAGTTTCCTGTAACCTGCATTTATAAATATGAAACCTGGCAACCAGAATCATTAGGTATATAACAGTGTCTGACTTGACATGTTTGATAGTTTTAAAAAGCACCAACTCCTTTCAAAAACTAAGAGTTGCACAGTTCGCACAATCATCCCGTAACCACTTCCTCGAAAACTTCTGCACACACTGACACTCCCCCAAAAGATGGGTAATAATTTCTTCTTCATGATGACAGAATGTACACATTGCCGTGTTGAACAGTTTACGTAAAAACAAAAAGCGTTTTGACTAATTTTAAAGACAACGCCTAAACGTACTGATAATAAATGACCAAACTGTCAAATACTAACCTCCCACACGCAAATTAAAGTTAGGAGAAGGAAAAACATGACCACGCCATGACCACCCCATCGGCCCCTTTGGCAGGGAAGTGTGCATGCATTTTCATGAGCGTCTGCGGACACGAAGTCAGCTGGACCAAGTGTGTGCAGGTGCGGAAAAGTTCAAAGCCAAATCGATGAGATCCTGCTGGTTACCATATAGGGTATTGACGGCTAGCTGTGATCAAATGTTGGTGCCCGTAAGTTAAATTTGCAGGATAATGCACTTTTCGTGGCGGTACTGGAGAGAAAGCCCAACCTCATCTTTAGTTTTCCTTAACTGCCTCAGCAAACGCACACAGATACTCTTACAACGAGAAAACTGCCGGGACAGCTTGATTTTTCACCAAGAAGTTACCCTTTGACAAGTGCAACTACATCTAAGTTAGGCAGCTATGAACGCTCACAAATATTGCGAATTACTGTAGCAACCTTCAGCTTGCAATTACCATATGTTACGTGGTAGTCGTCGTGGTATCATGCACACTCATGAGGGTTATTGTAGAAAAAATTCACTCAGTTTCAACTTGTCACACGTGGCACAAGGTTGTAGACCACACTGGAATAACAGTTCCAACAGTACTGTATTCCTACTATGCACTCTCAGCAAAATTCATCCGCACTTTGATGCACTATCTTTAACAAATACATCCTCATTTTGATACAATGTCTTTTTAAATGCATGCCCACACTCTTTTTTATACTATCACAAATTTCCATAATAATCCCGCAAATTTATACAACTCAACCAATCAGAAAAGAAAACGTAACCAAAAATCATTAATATTCATTACAAATAACACTCTAGATTTTTCTACAATCTTGCACTGAACGTCATGAAATGTAACCAAAATGTGTACAACAAAACTTTGTTTGAGGTAACTAGAACAATCTCGCCTTTTTCAGAACCTTCCAGTTTCGGACTTTGCTACAAGTTAATGAAATGTGCAACATTCTAGTCACACACAAAAGGTCGATCGCAATTCTCCGTGCAAAAAGAAACGAATCATATTATAAGGTAGGTGATTCTAATATAAAATAACTCAACTGCACCGGATCATTTCCTATGATCAACACACATATGCCCTAAAAAGAATAACACAAACACAATAAATACCAGTTGTATCCCGTATTTTGCATCATGTCAATACGAGGTAACGTTCATTCAGAATAACTAATCCACCTCGGTTTGCTTGGGGATCTTTGTAAGGTAGAATGTTGTTAAACTGGTTTACTGTAACCAAACACAACATTATTGCTTATAAACAACTAGGACACAATAGGTGTGCAATAATACACACTAAGCATGCAAAACACTAAAGCATCAGGAGGTAGGTCATAGTACCCACGGGGTTTTTGAAAGTGCACGTGTCTGCACTATGTAAAGGTGTTATCAAGTGACAAACATCATAGGTCAACGATCTCAGGTGACAAGTTAGAGCTGTGTATGATGGGGAACAAACGGCACCTTGATGGAACTTGTTTGTCCGTCAAAATTTATTGGAAACGTTTTTAAATTAAAATTATAATATACAAGTACCAAAAACGCTGGAAAGAGGGATTGCTGCTGCTGAAGTTTATGCAGTCAGGAGTACCAATGACGGAAGGGTTTCCTCTTCAACAGAACAGCAAGAGTGAAAATCCCACACTCAGCAGTCGTGTCAAAAATTAATGAAGGTGTACGACAGGGAAGAGTTGTGTCCCCAATTAATGACATCAGTACAGCGGTACCAAGGCGCGTCTTAAACACCATCCATGCTGACAACTCTGCTGTGTGGTGTGCAGCAGAACACACAGCAACAGCAGCCTGCAGAATCCAGGATGTTGTCAACAGTCATCAGCTGGACAGAACAATGGGCACCAGCTGAGCAAGACCAAGACTGTTACCACCATTCTCTCCACATTCAACCAGCAAGGAATGGATCACCTTGAAAATTGGAGACCTTCCAGTGCAGACAGGCTAAGTATTCCTCTGGATAATAATGGACTCTAGACTCACGTGGAAGCCTCACATCGCGACTGTGGAAGCTAGATCATGCCGACAGAAAACTATGATAAATAACAATCGTCTGAGGACGCAAACTCTTGCTTCGACGTGAAACACTGCTTCTAAAACGAACAAGCTAGGTTTGACGAAGTGCAGAACATGGGTCTGTGTGTCATTCTTCGAGCCACCAGGAGCACCCTAATTCAGGAAATACAAGAAAACTGCAGACCTGGAGCGCAGAAGGGCATACAAAACGCTTACCGCGGCCGGGGCCGCAATTATTTTGGGGGGCTCTAGTACCGAGGCCCCGAATCCACACCGCTGAAAATCAGCGGCGCATTAACTTACCGGATGTGACGGTGGCGCATAAGATATTTTGGATCCTCACGTTTTCCAAAAGCCTAAGTTCCCTTCAGAAATCATGGCGCACACTAGAATCGGAGCAGATCCGTTGTTTGGGGTATGTTGTTTTCGTCGTTAGACCGGAAAAATCTCCACTTGAACACTTTCATCTCCGCCGCAGAAATGTCTTGATAAACGTATTAGCTGATGGTGCAGAATTACTTAGTATTTTTATTTTTCTTCCCGTAATCAGCCTTCCAAAGGAGTACAGTGTTTTCATATGACATCATATGTATTGCAAGAATGAGGCGTCAAAGGGATTATTAACAAGAATATGACGTCATCTTTAGTGTTGTCGAGTGACGTAAATGTTTTCTTGTTACCATCATATATGTTAATGACGTGGTTATGTATCCGCCCAAATTCTTCAATTTCTTGTGGACAAAATGGCGGGATGTCTGAAATCTTTCACATCGCAGTAGCCGACAGTGGCTTGTGCATTTAATAAACCTACTTGAGTTTATGGTGGCATAGGAGAACCGGGTAGGTTGCTTCTCTGGTTCCTTCCTTTTTTTTTTCTTTAAAAAAAAAAAAAAAATTTCTGTCGTTTAGCCCCGCGCCACGGCTCCTACACGTTTTCAGCATACGGCAGGGACTCCAGGCGCTGTTCCTTGGTATGCGCTTGGTCGAGAAACTACTGCCACAGTAGGCACACACACATACACACACGTACTATGGTAAACAACAGACAATCAGGTATTTGAAAATGCATTATTTTTTAAAAATATTATTGTCGTCTGGAGCTCTTTAACATTTGTACGCGCGTTACTAATCTTAGACTGAGGTCACATGACCGATCTCATGATTTCTCCGAAGTGTATTTCAACCGCAAATTTAGAAAACCAAGATGGCGTCCGGTCCCGAGTGGGTCGATTCGAAGACAAGCGTCAAACGGTGACGCTTTGCTTCAAAGTTGCGAAGTACTTTCAGGTAGAAGAACTGCTTTGGACACAGTATAGCATTAACATTAGGCCTTATTTTCTTCATCCTTTATCAGGTATTTGTGCGCCACCACAACTACACGTTTTTAACATAGCAGGGACTCCAAGCGCTGTTCCTTGGTATGCGCTTGGTCTACGAGTTAACAAAACGCTGTTTCAAGGAGCGAGGACGAAGAGACTCCCTACCCAGCCACTGCACTGGAAACTCCAGGGGCAGACCAAACCCGTGTGAAATGCAAGATGTGTGAAGAGCGCATCCCAGAAGATGTGTGAAGAGCGCATCCCAGGCGGCTTGACGTATTGGACGGCCTCCCAGACGTCAAAAACGATATTCCAGGACTCATCGCCAATAGGCGTCTTCACAAGACGGTGGTTTGTTAGTCCGCAATGACCAGTGCACTCTTCATGTCCAGCGTGTTGATGTGGTCCGTCTGCGGGTTATAGTCGTCGTACAGCTGTCGACAATCATTCTTTGCTTGCATCTTGGCTTCTTTATAGAAGGTCGGGGTGTGATCTTGTGGAAGACTTGACCCTCCTCGTTCCCAGCTTTCCAACATGCGCAGGAATCCACTAAGCGTCTTGGCTTCTTTAGTTACAGGGTGTGATCTTGTGGAAGTATTGAGCCTCCTCGTTTACAGCTAGTCCGACATGTGCTGGAATCCACTGCAGCAACTACCAAGTGGCGGCTGGACATGCTGTACCTTACTGACGATGCCTGTAAGCAAATTGCATGTTTTGAGATTGTTTCAAGGCTTGACTACTGTAACTCTGTAATGTCAGGTATTTCGAACGATCTGCTCCAGGCTACAGAAGAGTCAAAACCACGCAGCAAGACTTGTACTGAAAAAATCAAAAAATCAAAGCGTGACCACATCACTCCCTTGCTTAAGCAGTTACACTGGGTTCCTGTGAAGTTCAGAATTGAATACAGAATTGCTACCCTCACTTTTCAGGCCTTTGATAAAACACTTCTGCATATTTGTCTTTCAGTCTGCCTGTCTATACAGAGTATTGCGCTCCAGCACTGACGACAGAATATTGATTACCCCCAAAGTGTCCCTTAAAGCCTTTGTACAACGGTCCTTTTCTTGTCAAGCTCCCAAAGTGTGGAATGGGTCTTCCCCATGATATTCGCCATGCACTATCTTTGGCCATTTTCATGGCTAGATTGAAAACATATTTTGTTCAATCTGGCCTTTGAAAGGATTGATAAACCCTACATTTTCCCATCAACATGTATATATATATAATCAAGGTCTTGAAATGTTATGTTTATTATTTTAGTATTATGTCAGTGTGCATTTGGACCTATGAATGATTGCGTTTTTGTATTGTTGTCGGTACCTTAGTTAGTTAATTTCAATTAGGTAGATTATCTAGATGTAGAGCGCTCTGAGCCTTTCTTTGTGGGAATATTGCGCTATAGAAAAGTTATATTATTATTATTATTATTATTATTATTATTATTATTATTATTATTATTATTATTATTATTATTATTATTATTCTGCTCCAAGGTCAAGCAGTTCACAAACGAATCACAACGATCTTTGTATGTTTGATTTTTGCACATTATGCTTTGCCAAATCGCTAGAGCACCTATCGGCAAAAATCTGCAGGTCCTTTCGAAACGACTCGCAGCTGCAGATGATGTTTGTGCCTATTCTGGACACGAGCAGTTACGTTTTCCTGTATATTACGATTATACGAGTTCTTCAGTCTCACTCTGTCTGTCATGTTGACTAGATTCCTCTGCGGATTTGTCTAAACAACGCGCTTTAGCTTGCAATCCGTCGAAAACATACTTGCAAGGTGCGAGTTGTATCCGACACGAAGATAGCCGAACAGTCTCGGAAATACATTTTAACCAATCAGAGATGCACTTTTTGTGGTGCTCCTGATCGAAATCGTCATAAGACCAAATTTGGAAGTTATCGACAAATTTCTAGGGTTGCCTCAGGTAAGTTTTTTTTTTTTTTTCCCCCGTTAATTGTTCGTTTAGGCTAGGGTGAAGGACAAATCAGTGCCGGGGAAAGAAGCGGCTTTCAAACGACATAACCTTTTTTCACTGCGGTACGAAGAATGTGCGCTTTGACCAGGTTCGAAAGTAAGCAAAATGCACATATTTTGAGCGAAAACAAATGTAAACAAACTCCGGGTACGAGTGTTCGTTAAAAACTTTGAGGGAAAAGGAGTATGTTTTCGCAGAGAGGACACTCAGAACTTATTTTCAGGAACACCCAAAGTGACAGATTTTTTTCAAATTGGAAGTGACCTAGCTCGCCTTAACTTTAGAAAAAGCCACCAAGGAAATAGCAAAAAACACTGTCAAGGGAGAGGATTGTGCATTATCGACCAATGATCATAGATCTACTTTGGTCAAAGCACAAAAAAGGAAAAAGGGGTGCACTATGTAAGTGACTGGAAGCAATGTATCCGGAAAAGCATTTTACTGTGGTTTGTGCAGGGTCATACATTGCATGCCTCCAACTATAGCCAAATGTCCATGCATTCTAAGAGAGAACCTACTAAAAAGGGAGAAGGGGTTGCAGTCGAAATTGTAATAATAAATGAGACCAAAGGAGTTGAATGCCAGTGCTTGTAATTTAGAAGAAACTACCAAGTAAGTAGGAAAAAGCACTGTCAGGGGAGATAATTGTAATAATAATAATAATAAAGGTAATTTGTATAGCGCCTAATCACCAAGGTGCTCTAGGCGCTTTACAATCACAGTAATGAAACAGTGAAGCAGAATACACAAACAAGCACATACAACAAAAAATATACATTAATTTACAAGGGCAAAAACTCACACCACACACTCACACACACACACACACACACACACACACACACACACACACACACACACACACACACACACACACACACACACACACACACACGCATGATGAGCCGGCAGACAAAATGGTCTTTACGTATATGCAACAGAGAAAAGGTGTGTTTTAAGCTTGGATTTGAAAATGGAAAGAGATGATGAGTGACGCACATCAGCTGGGAGAGCGTTCCATGTAATGGGACCAAAATACGAAAATGCACGATGACCTTGAGTGACCTTATTACGTCTAGGGATACGGAAAACACGAGTGTCTGAAGCAGAGCGTAGTGAGCGGGACGGTCTATACAGCTGGACAAGATCAGACAAGTAAGGAGGGGCAGAACCAGAGATGATGTTGAAACAAATAACACAGACTTTATACTGAATTCTGTATGAAACTGGCAGCCAGTGCAAATTAGCTAGTAGAGGCATAATGTGTTCACGTTTCGGTACACGAAAAATCAGACGTGCAGCACAGTTCATGACTCTCTGGATTTGGTCAAGAAGATTTTGCGGAACACCGGACAAAAGAGAATTGCAATAGTCTATTCGGGACAGCACAAGGGAGGTAACAAGTGTTTTGGTAACTTCAACAGTCAGCAGATGTCGAACAGTGCTGATCCTTCTGAGTTCAATGAAGGCAAGCTGGCAAACTTTCTTCACTTGTTCCTTCATTGTCAGCCTGTTGTCAAAAATGACACCCAAGTTACGGGCCGAGCTAGAAAAGGAGATGGCACTCTCGCCCACCATCATTGACTCAGGTAGATCAGCACTGCACGTAGAGGAGCACATCATTCGGAGGGACTCAGTTTTGTCACTGTTCAGCTGGAGCTTGTTCTGTGTGGTCCACTTCTGAACATCACAAATACAAGCCTCCAAAGACTGCACCATTTGATCGACATGTTCACGAAGGGAGTGTTTGTACAATTCTGTATCATCTGCATATAAATGATAAGAAACTAAGTGACGCTCAATGACATGCGACAGGGGCTGTGTATACAAAGTAAAGAGAACAGGCCTCAAGACCGACCCCTGTGGAACGCCACAAAGCAGCTCAACAGGGTGGGACTCAAATCCTGCCACTGAAACCATCTGCAAGCGACCAACAAAGTAGGATTGGAAAAATTTCAGTGCTGTGCTTTGAATGCCAAACACATCACGAAGGCGGGCAAGTAAAATGTCATGGTCAATGGTATCAAACGCTGCGCTCAGATCGAGCAGAGTCAGAACAGAGATTAGATCTTCATCGCTAGCACCAAGTAGGTCATTCACAACACGCAGCAATGCTGTCTCCGTGCTATGACCAGACCTATATGCTGACTGGAACACATGCCACAGACCATTATTCTTGATATGGTCTAGCAGCTGCGTGAGCACTATCTTTTCCAGAAGCTTTGAAAGAAAAGGTAGGTTGGATACGGGTCTGTAGTTGTTCAAACTCTTGGGATCAAGTGAAGCTTTCTTTAAGAGCGGCTTAACAATTGCAGTTTTGAAACAGGTAGGTACAGTGCCGTGCAAGAGGGACTCATTTACAATAGCTGTAACAACTGGTACAATTGCATCTTTACATTCAAAAAGAAGGGACGAAGGCACAGGGTCTTGCTCACAGGTTTTGAGAGACATCTTACTCATGGTGTCTAGCACTACCTTTTCAGTCACTGGACTGAAGCATGCAAGAGGAGTGCCAGCAAAACAAATGAGCAAGATGTATCAGCATCATCACATTTGTCAATGTTGTCACGTATTGTTCTGACTTTGGAACAGAAAAAGCGAGAAAACAGTTCTGGGAGGTCACGGATTGGGTGTGTGCTGGGCAGTTGAACAGATTTGGTCTTACCCAAGAGTCCATTAGTCACACGGAAAAGTTCTTTGCAAGTACTTGCTGCAGCAACTTTTGCGCAGATGAAAGCAATCTTGGCATTGGTGGTCAAGCGAGTGATTTTATTCTTCAAACCATTCAGAATCTGTTTATGAACAGTCAGCCCAGACTTGAGCCAACGCCTCTCTGCCTGACGCCTTTCGTGCTTCAAGGTGCGCAGTTCAGCGGCCACAGATGGGTACCAGGGCGTGGAGTGATGCTGCGACACCCGGCGGCGAGTGGCGGGAGCATGCTGGTCTAGGACAGCCCGCAGACCAGCGTTGAGTTGCTCGGCCGAGATGTGGGGACGGATGCTGACAAAGTCTGCAACATCGGCTATGAACTTGCCATGGTCGATCCCCTTGAGGTTCCTTGAAGTCTTGGTAACAGGCTGCAGCTGAGGTTTGGTTATATCCAAAAGACACAGAACTGGAAAATGGTCAGAAGACATGGTGTGGCTCACAGAGGCGGACCTAAAGATGGAGTCCTCCTCTCTATATACGACCCAGTCGAGTGTATGACCTTTGGTATGAGTAGGCTGATGCACGCCTTGAGACAGACTGAAGGTTTGTAATAGATCAAGCATACGAGCCGTGTTGGTGTTGGAAGGACAGTCGAATTGAAAGTTGAAGTCGCCGACAATCACAAGCTTACCACCCAAAGAATTACAGTGCTCCGTGAAATCGGCAAACTCGCTGAAAAACGTAGTGTCTGTGAGTTTATTCTTTCTGTTGGGGGGTGGACGGTACAGACAGTACAGGTGCACATGCTGCGGCACAGAAAGTGTCAACTGGGCAAGCTCAAACGTTGAATGAGAAAAGGGGAACGATGATGTGATGTTGGCATGCTCCAATAAACTGTCACGGATCAAAAAAGCCAGTCCTCCACCACGGGGGAAGGATCTAAGGCAATAGCCAGATGGAGTTATGTCCACACACTTCGCCTCGTCTCCTTGACATTTAAGCCAGGTCTCTGTCAGGAACAACACATCGATGTTCTGGTCATGCACAAAATTACATATCTCAGTCCTTTTGTCACGCTGTCCCACTGATTGTGCATTGAAAGTACAGACGTTAAAATATTTCTGCTGAGGTTTTGCAGATGAGGTTTTCAGGCGAAACTATGTCCTTTGCGGGTGCACATGGCAACGTGTTGGACCTGCCAGTGATGAGAACAATAATTTGTCTCTGTTTCCTCCTACCACCTCTCCGGGTCCGTTTACGAGGCAAATTACACCCTATCCCCAAACTCCGAAGATGGAGGATGAGAGTGGGGTCCAGACGTATGGCCACAGGTCTAATACTCAACAAATCATCTCTGGAATACTTGTGTTGTGGAACAGTAGGCGGTAGATTAGAGGGGTTCACTGGCAGGCTGGATTGATACACAGTGCATGATGATGGACTGGTGACACTGACAGACTGGGTCACTGTAGGCAGACCAGAAGAGTTTATCTGTAGACTGGTTGTACACACAGTGTATGACGATGGACTAGTGACACAGTCAGTCAGGGGCACAGTAGGTAGGCCAGACAAGCTCACATGCAGACTGCGTGTATTCACGGTACTACAATTTACATAGTTGAACTGTGACACTGAGGACAGCCTGTGTGAGTTCACGTGTAGACTGAGTAGGTGCAAAGGTACGGCAGGTGCAGTCAAGCGTGACTGCCACTGAGCCAGTAGAGCAAAAAACAGAAAAAGCCAAAGCATTTTCCACTCTGTAGGAAATGGTCCACAAAAAAGATACCAAAATGTAGCCCAGTTCATCATGAACATGAAGATGACATACTCCAAAAGGGGCAATACAGCCACAATTACACACGAAACAATGGGAGAGAGGTTCACTCTGCCTGTAAGGCGTATGAACACTACTCACCGTATATAATTGGTATATAATTGTGCATTATATACCAATGATCATTGATCTACTGTGGTCAAAGCACAGAAAAAAGGATAGGAAAGAGGGATGTGCTAAGTACGTGAGTGGAAACAATGCATAATATGGAAGCCTTCAACTTTGCCTTCCAGACGATCTGAGAAGTAATGGTGACCAAATTAGAAATTCACAGTGCAATTTCCAGTCTCAATAATATGTGTGACGGGAGGTTGACTTTACCAAATATACATGATATTCTACTGCACACGCGCATGCTCTTCTGACAGCGCGTTCGATGAGTGTGCGTGTGCGCGCGCTAAATACGTCATCTACAGTATTGCGTCGACGTCTGTGTGATGATGAAATTTCTGCTTTTACATCACCGTCACTGTCTAACTTTCTCCAGAAGTCGAGGTTTTTGACTTTTTAAAACATTTCTTTATAGAATTAATTTTTACTGAAAAAGTTCAAAAGATTCACAGCTGGCTAACGAATTCATCTAATGTCTTTCTCCAAACCAGCTACGTCCAAAACCGCAAGTAAATATAATGAAAATAACGGACTCTAATATGGGTAAACCGACTTCATATAAACGGTCATGTAAATCTTCAAGGAGACATCCAATTTCAAAATGCTAGGCACCCCCTGAATGAAGCATCTTCCCTAATTTTAAACTTGTACGTACACAAACTTCGGAGATTTTGTTGTTTACACACACACACACACACACACACACACACACACACACACACACACACACACACACACACACACACACACACACACACACACACACACACACACACACACACACACACACGCACACACACACACACACATATTGTGGTCTTAACGTAAAGGCAATAAACACGATTTCACAGTGACATTAATCTGAGAGATATATCGTAATATAAAAACACGTCAATTGCATCATAGCTGATAGCTGGACAATACTGTATATGCATTACATGTATACAGTAAACAGTGGGACAGATGGGACAGGTCTGGCGTTTGTTTGCATCATTAAAAGTCTGGACAGCGGTTGGATAAAAAATGTTTTAAAAACTACTCGAGCGTGTTCCGATCGCTCTATAACGGCACCCTGATGGCAGCATCTCAAACAACTCATGGGCTAAGTGGGAATCATTCCTCATTTCGTAGAAGAGGGACTCCAAAGCGGGCAAATCGATACCTATGATTTTCGATAACAACCAGGTGATGGTCTGAAGCAACGTCGGCTCCTCTCTTCGCTCGGACGTCCTGGAGAGATCTTCGGAACCTTCTCGAGATGCACACGTGGTCGATCTGATTCTCCGTTAAATGGTCCGGTGATACCCATGTCGCCTTGTGGATGCGCTTGTGCGGGAAGACTGTGCCGCCTATGACAAGGTTGCTTATGGCGCATAGGTCTGCAAATCTCTCTCCGTTATCGTTCATTACTCCCAAACCCTGCTGCCCCATAACCTTCTCGAAGCCCCTGTTATCGCTGCCGACCTTGGCGTTGAAATCGCCCATGATGATGTTGAAATCTCTTCTAGAGAGGGTTCCAACGATGGTCTGCAGTCTATTATAAAACTGGTCTTTGGTCTCGTCATCGCTGTCGTTGGTTGGGGCATAGCACTGGATGATGTTCATGCTAATCCTCTTCTGCTGTGTTCTGAACGAGGCTGTGATGATGCGTGGGCCATGGGCTTCCCACCCGATGAGAGCACTCTGCGCAGTTTTGGAGAGCATGAGAGCCACTCCCTCTGTGTGTGGTGCATTGTCCTCCTCATGGCCGGAAAACAGCAGCCTCTCTCCTGTGGTCAGTCTCTTCTGTCCGCTGCCCGTCCATCTGGCCTCACTGATGCCAAGGACGTCGAGACGGTAGTTCCTCATCTCCACTGCCACCTGAGCTGTTTTCCCTGCTTCGTACATGGTCTTCACATTCCATGTTCCGATGTTGATGGTTGCCCTGGTCGAAAGGATGGTAGTCTGCTGAGTGGTTTCCTTTCGGCTTTCACCACCCCGCGTCATAAATCCTCCAGCTGAAGGTCCATCCTCTCCCAGGGCCGAGTCAGTTGTTGGTTTTCTTGTTGGCGTTTCTGTAGCAATGTGTGTTTTTATGGGGTGGAGCAGCTGACCCCACGCCCAACCCTCCTCCTTTCACATCCGGGCTTGGGACCGGCCATGGCGGAGTTCCAGTTTTTACTACTTTGTTTAATTTGGATCGCTCTTTCTGTGTGGTGCTGCCAAACCAAACGGTCAGGGAGAAGTTCAAAATACTTTCAATAACTGCCCGGTAGAAGTTGGTCAAAATTTGTCTGCTGACGCCAAACGTTTGTTTTTATACTACTACTACTACTACTACTACTACTACTACTACTACTAATATATAACTTTTCTATAGCGCAATATCACCACAAAGAAATGCTCAGAGCACTTTTCATCTAGATAATCTAACTAATTGAAATTAACTAACTAAGCTACCGACAACGTACAAAAAAATTCATAGGTCCAAATGCACACTGACACAATACTGAAATAATAAATATAACATTTCAAGAGCCTGATCAAATATATACATGTTGATGGGAAAACGTAAGGTTTATCAATCCCTTCAAAGGCCAAATTGAAAAAAAAAATGTTTTCAATCTATCCATGAAAATGGCCAAAGATGGTGCATGTCGAATATCATCGAGAAGACCCATTCCACAGTTTGGGAGCTTGAAAAGAAAAGGACCCCTGTCCAAAGGTTTTTAATGACACTCTGGGGGTAGTCAATATTCTGTCGTCAGTGCTGGAGCGCAATACACTGCAAGGTGTATAGACAGGAAGACTGGAAGACAGGTATACCGGGAGTGTTTTATCAAAGGCCTGAAAAGTGAGGGTAGCAATTTTGTATTAAATTCTGATCTTCACAGGAAGCCAGTGTAACTGCTTAAGCAAGGGAGTGATGTAGTCACGCTTTGATTTTTTTCAGTACAAGTCTTGCTGCGTGGTTTTGAATCTTCTGGAGCCTGTAGAGCAGATCGTTCGAAATACCTGACATTACAGAGTTACAGTAGTCAAGCCTTGACAAAATCTGTGAACATGCGATTTGCTTACAGGCATCGTCATTAAGGTACTGTCTAAGATAGCAGCAGCGGCACAGGTGAGACACATGCTCGATCATGGACAGGACATTGTCAATGTAAACACATTGGTTTTTCACACATTTGTTTAGATGGATGCCCTGTCCACAAACGATCAAGGACTCAACTCACCCTGGAGCGAGTGCCTACCACAATGGCATCTGTTTTTCCTTCTTTGAGCTTTAGCTTGTTGTCTGTCATTTAGTCTTTAACAGCTTCTAAGAGACGGGAACTATTTGACAGGAGCGTTTTTCTTCAGCTGTGTGTCATCGTAATATTTGTGATGTTCACATCATTTACTGGCGATCACCTCAGGCACAGGCTGGGTGTACAAAGAAAACAAGACCGGTCCGAGAACTGAGCTTTTGGGCACGCCGTATCTCAGAAGGAGAGGAGCGAAAGTAGAATTCTGTATAATGACACGTTGGAACCTGTCAGACAAATATGAGCAGAACCAGTCAAGGACCCGTCCACGGATGCCAAAAGATACACTAAGTCTATTCAGAACGATGTTGTGGTCGAGCGTGTCGAACGCCAAAAACAGGTCCAATAATGACAAGAGTGAAACACGTCCCTCGTCAGCGCAAGTAAGCAGGCTGTTGGTCACTTGAAGAAGAGCTGTTTCACAGCTATGATGCTTGCGGTAAGCGGACTGATACAACTCTAGCAGGTCATTTCTTGACACATAATCCAAAAGCTGATGAAAGACAGCCTTTTCTAACAGCTTAGAAATAAATGGAAGGTTGGAAGTGGGACGAAAGTTTTTCAAGTCATTTTGGTCTAGTCTAGGCTTCTTTAACAATGGTGTGACAACAGCCTGCTTAAACTGAGGAGATACAGCGCCAGACGTCAAGGAATTGTTGATAATGCGTGTAATCACATGAATCAGATCCACACAGTCTTTCAGTAAATCTGTGGGAAGTGGGTCAAGCACACAGGATTTACATGGGGATTTGGCGATGAGTTCAGACACAAATTGCTCTGTTACAGGACAGAATTATGATAAACAAACACCGTCAAATGCGTGAAAAGTTGCGTTGCCAGCTCTGACGTCAAGGTCATCCCGAATTTTGCTGATTTTATCATCAAAGTACATACATAACCTGTCAGGTAGTTCAGCTGCATGCATGTTAGTTATCAAAGGCCTGATACATGCTGCCGCCGTGAAATAATAATAATAATAATAATAATAATAATAATAATAATAATAATAATAATAATAATAATAATAATAATAATAATAATAATAATAAATACGGTAATAATAATGCGCTTATCTTATAATCCTCGCGCTGGGACCATACGGCGTTGAGGCGCGTCCCCTGGGTGGTGGATAGGGGTCCCTCGTGAGAGGGGTGCACCGAATGAAATAAGGTGCCGTGAACCAACATGGTCTAAGGGAAGGTGACCCCGACAGAAAACCCCTGGTCCTCCTAGTAAGGGGGTTGGGCGTGGGGGTAGCTTCCCCACCCTGCAAAAAAGGAAATAGCTACAAAAACGCCGACGAAAAGACTAACAGTAATTCCTTTCCTGGAGGAGGAAGGTTCTTCTACTAGAAGACTTATGACGTCCTGTGGTGAAAGCCGGAAGTCTTCGGAAGCCACAGGACCGAGCCGCCTCTCTCTATCCAGGGATACAACCATGGGCACATGGAACGTCAAGACCATGTACCAGAGCGGCAAGGCCGCCCAGATAGCAGCGGAAATGCAAAAGTACAACCTTTCCCTGCTAGGCATCAGTAAAGCCAGATGGACGCAGTCTGGCCAGAAAAGGCCGTTAAGTGGGGAGATGATTCTGTATTCAGGTCATGAAGAGGAGAATGCCCCCCATACAGAAGGAGTAGCACTCATGCTGTCACCAGTGGCACAGAGAGCGCTGATGGGCTGGGAACCTCTTGGGCCAAGAATTATAACAGCAGCCTTTAGAACCAAGAAAAAGCTCAAGCTGAACGTCATCCAGTGTTATGCGCCCACCAATGACAGTGACGAGGAAGAGAAACAAGAGTTCTACGACCGACTCCAGAGTGCCGTGGACAAATGTGCGGAGCGAGACATCACCATCGTCATGGGCGATTTTAATGCCAAAATAGGGGAGGACAACACCGGATACGAAGAGGTGATGGGGAGACAGGGACTAGGCTCGGAGATGAGTGAGAACGGGGAGAGGTTTGTAGACTTTTGTGCTCTAAACCGACTTGTCATTGGAGGCAGCATCTTCCCACACAGAAGAATACACAAAGCAACTTGGGTCTCACCTGACCATACAACAGAGAACCAAATAGACCATATCTGCATTAGTAAGAAATTTAGAAGATCCCTTCAAGATGTTCGAGTGAGGAGGGGAGCAGATGTCGCCTCAGACCACCATCTGCTTACCTTAAGAATGAAGCTCAAGCTAAAGAAAAGCCGCACAGAGACAACAAGAAGACAGCGCTATAATGTAGGCCTCCTGAGAGAAACTGGAGTTAGAGAAGAGTTCAAACTGGTGCTGTCCAACCGGTTTCAAGCGCTACAGGAGCTAGTAAATGAAGAGGAGGCGGTCACCACAGAGCAGCAGTGGAAGGCAGTTAGAGAAGCGCTGAACTCAACCTGCAAAGACACTGTAGGGTTCAGGAAACGCCACCACAAGGACTGGCTGTCGGCACAGACCTTGAAGAAGATAGAAGCGAGGAAGCAGAAGAAAGCAGCGGTCAACAACAGTCGCACGAGAGCAGCCAAAGTAAGGGCACAGGGGGAATACTCGGAAGCCAACCGCGAGGTGAAGAGGAGTATCAGGGCAGACAAGAGGGCCTACACAGACAGCCTGGCAGCAGAGGCAGAAAAGGCAGCAGGCAGCGGCAACATGAAACAGCTCTACGACATTACCAGAAGATTGTCGGGTAAGTATGGCCATACAGAAAGACCAGTAAAAGACAAAGAAGGCAAGCCTATTGCAGACAGAGCAGACCAACTCGACAGATGGGCCGAGTATTTTGAAGAGTTACTGAACAGACCTAGCCCACCCGACCCCCCCGACATCCAGCCGGCAGAGACCGACCTACCCATCAGCTGTGACAGACCCAGCCGGGAAGAGATCAGAAAAGCAGTGGCATTTTTGAAGAATGGCAAAGCAGCAGGGCCAGATGGCATCCCAGCGGAGTCTCTGAAAGCAGACCTAGAGACAACAGTGGAGATGCTGTACCCACTGTTTGGAAAGATCTGGGAAGAGGAGGTGATGCCAGCTGACTGGAAGGAGGGGTACCTAATCAAGCTTCCCAAGAAAGGCGACCTCAGCAAGTGTTCCAACTACAGAGGAATCACCTTGCTGTCAGTACCAGGAAAGGTCTTCAACAGGATCATCCTAGAGAGAATGAAGAGCTCCGTTGACCCCCAGCTGAGAGACCAGCAAGCAGGATTCAGGAAGAACCGATCATGTACAGACCAGATCGCCACTCTCCGCATCATTGTGGAACAGTCTCTGGAGTGGAGCTCCCCGCTGTACGTCAACTTTGTGGATTATGAGAAAGCATTTGACAGCGTGGACCGAGAGACTCTGTGGAAACTCTTACGACACTACGGTGTACCCACAAAGCTCGTCCGCCTGATCAAGAGCAGCTATGATGGCATGACATGTCGCGTGATCCACGAAGGGCAGTTCACCAGAGAGCTCCAGGTCAGAACTGGTGTCAGGCAGGGGTGTCTGCTGTCTCCGTTCCTCTTCCTACTGGCCATAGACTGGGTCATAAAGATGACCACAGAGCACAGACGAAGTGGAATACAGTGGACACTGTGGACACAGCTTGACGACCTCGATTTTGCAGACGACTTGGCATTACTGTCCCACACTCATCAACAAATGCAGGACAAGACCTCGAGGCTTGCTGACATCTCGTCCCAAGTGGGCCTCACCATTCACAAACAGAAAACAAAGACAATGAGGCTGAACGCAACCAGGGAAGAACCAGTCTTGCTTGCTGGCACCCCGTTGGAGGAGGTGGAGTCCTTCACCTATCTCGGGAGCATCATAGACAAAAAAGGCGGCACTGATGCAGATGTCAGAGCACGAATCGGTAAAGCCAGAGCAGCCTTTCTCCAGTTGAACAAAGTGTGGAGTTCCAGAGAGCTGTCACAACACACCAAAGTCCGGATTGTCAACTCCAATGTAAAAGCAGTTCTCCTATATGGAGCAGAGACATGGAGATTGACAAAAACCACAGTCAACAGAGTACAGACCTTCATGAACAGTTGCCTTAGAAGAATTTTGAAAATCCACTGGCCAGAGAAGATCAGCAACGTCAGACTCTGGGAGAGAACAGAGCAGATAACAGCAGAGAATGAAATTGGGCGAAGAAGATGGGGATGGATCGGTCACAGTCTGAGAAAGCCAGCTTCCAGTATCACTAGGCAGGCATTGTCATGGAACCCCCAGGGAAAGAGGAAAAGAGGTAGGCCGAGAAACTCCTGGCGTCGAGACCTCCAAGCAGACATCAAGAGACTGGGAACCACCTGGAGTAGAATCGAAGGAGAAGCACAGGACAGGAGTTGCTGGAGGTCTCTCGTCGACGGCCTATACCCGGGTAGGGGTGACAGGCGTAAGTAAGTAAGTAAGTATCTTATAATAATTATAACTCTAAGCGCGCACTCACAACTCGCGCACGCATGCGCACGCTTTAGACAACGACTCACGTACCACAAATAGTGAAATACATTACGACAGTGTGCTTAGGGTGGGGAGTGTGGTGGTATAGTGCTAAAACTGTTAAAAGAGGTGAGTTTTGAGGGCGGACTGAAAGGTGAGAGAGTGTTTCTGACCAAAGAAAAGTGGGAGAGTGTTCCAGGTGGATGGACCGTATACTGAGAAGGAGCGGGGGCCGAAAGTGCTGAGTTTGGTGAGGGGGATGTGGAGGCGGAGAGGGTCGGAGGCGGAGCGGAGGGAGCGGGGAGGAGTGTAGGGGTGAAGTAAGTTTGAGAGATAGGCGGCAGCGCAGTTGTTCAGGGATTTGTAGCAGAGAGACAGAATCTTGTATTTGATGCGCTGGGGGATGGGAAGCCAGCGAAGGAGTTTGAGCAGGGGAGTGATGTGGTTGGATTTTTTCTTTCTGAGGATGAGGCGGGCAGCATTGTTCTGGACGCGCTGGAGAGTGAATGTGGTGGAGTGAGGGAGGCCGGACAGGAGAGAGTTGCAGTAGTCAATGCGAGATAGGATGAGAGAGACAGCAAGTTTGGTGGCAGCTTCGGTGGTGAGGTATTTTCTGATCTGACTGATGCGGCGGAGGTGGAAGAAGCATGCCTGGGCCTTGGCGGAGACGAAGCTGGTCATGGAAAGAGAGAAATCGAGGATAACGCCGAGGTTTTTGGCCGAGTCAGAGAGGGAGATGGGGGTGCTGTCGAGTTGAAGGTGGAGGGAGTGAGGGAGCTGGGAAAGTTTTATGGCGAGTGCCTACCAGCATGGCTTCCGTTTTGTCGTCATTCAGTTTAAGATTGTTTGCTGTCATCCAGTTTTTCACGTCTTCATAGCAGTCAGCCGTGCGAGTCAGTAGTGACTGAGTGTTGTCGAGTTTCTCTTTGTCTAGTAGTTGTGAGTCGTCAGCGTAGAGGTGGTGGTGTACGTGGTGAGACTGGATGATGTTGGACAGGGGAGAGGTGTAGAGTGTGAAAAGGACCGGGCCCAAGACGGACCCTTGTGGAACTCCGCAGGAGAGCGTGACTGGGTTGGAGGAGACGCCGTCGATGGTGACGGACTGCTGTCTGTCGGAGAGGTAGGAGAGAAACCAGGAATGAGCAGAGTCAGTGATGCCAAAGGAGTGGTGATGGCGGTGGAGGAGGATAGAGTGGTCTATAGTGTCGAAGGCGGCAGAGAGGTCGAGTAGCGGAAGAAGGAAGATGTTGCCCGAGTCGGTGGAGAAAAGCAGGTCGTTTAAGATATGTAGAAGGGCTGTTTCAGTGCTGTGATGTTTGCGATAGGCAGACTGGAAGGGACTGAGGAGGTTGTTGTCGGCGAGGTGGAGGTTGAGCTGGTTGAGAAGGACCTTCTCAAGAAGCTTGGACAGGAAAGAGAGATTGGAGACTGGGCGATAGTTTTTTAGTTAGTTTGGGTCGAGGTTGTGTTTTTTGAGGAGAGGACGGACGATGGCGAACTTGAAGATATCAGGGACGGAGCCGTTCTCTAGAGATGTGTTGATGATGTCGGTAATGAATGGCAGAAGTTTTGGAAGGCCGTCCCGGTAGCAAGAAGCTGGGAGAAGGTCTAGTTCGCATGTTTTGAAAGGCATGGACTTTATGGTCTTGAAGACTTCGTCCTGAGAGACGGGCTGGAAGGACGAGAGGGGGGTGCCGGATAAGGGGGTGTCGGGAGGGCAAGGCGGAGAAGGCAGAGTGTCGAGTGTGTTGCGCAGAGTTTGGATTTTGTCGGAAAAATAGGTGGAAAAGCGGACGGGAGTTCTTCTTTGCTGTGTGTGTTGGAGAGAGGAGAGTCTTTAGAAATGCCTAGGAGTGTGTTCATGGTAGCGTAGAGGGTTTTGGAAGAAGTGGATTCCAGGATTTTGTTTTGAAGGTGTTTACGTTTGGAGTCGGAGATCATTCTGCAGACTTTGGTTCTAGTTGTTTGGAAGATCTGTCTGTGAACGGTGAGGTCAGATGAGCGCCAGCGGCGTTCCGCTTGTCGGCGCTCGCGCTTGGCCTCAGCTATGTCGTCAGTGAGCCAGGGGGAGGGTATGTAGCAGGTGGTGACAGGTGCATGGGTGTCTAGAAGTTTTCGAAGGGAGGAGTCGAAATGGGATGCAAGATCAGGAGAGGAGGCGGGGTCCAGGAGAAGGTCGGCAGCTTCGTCGAAGAAGCTCTCTCGGTTGACAGATTTTAGTTTGCGACGAGCTTGGGTTTTTTCGGGGGAGGTAGGTTGAGGGAGACGAGAATAGCGAGGTGGTCAGAGGGAAGCACAGAGTCGAGAAGAGTTGATCGGAGGTGCGGGTGATGATCCAATCGAGGGAGTGGCCGAGTCGGTGGGTGGGTTTGGTGATGTGTTGTGTAAGATTGTGGTTTGAAAGTGATGTGCAAAGGCGTTTTGTGTCAGGGTGGTCGGGTTTGTCGAAGTGGAAGTTAAAGTCGCCAAGAATGATGTGTTTTCCGGGTCGTGTGCTGTAGTGGTCGAGGAGGAGGTCAAACTCGGTGAGGAACAGGGAGTTTGTGAGTTTGTTTTGAGAGGTTGAGGGGGGGGGGGAGCGATAGATACATGAGAAGATGAGGGACTGACCAGGGAGTGTTGCTACGGCCTCGACAGATTCAAAGGAGGGATGAGCAAAAGGTAGAGACTGAGAGAAGGAGAGGTGAGCGGAGAGACAGTCCCTGTAGATGATGGCAATGCCACCCCCTCTGGAAGCGCGCGGGAAGGAGGCCAGGAGGTAGCCACTCGGAGTGACGCTGGCGATGATGGGTTCATCGCCAGCTGAGCGGAGCCACGTTTCGGTGATCACAACATCTAGGTCATTGTCTAGAATGAAATCTGAAATCACGTCGGCTTTGCCATCTTTGCAGACGGACTGTGCATTGAACAGACACAGTTTTAGGTTGGGTGAGACAGAAGAGGAAGAGGAAGAAGGAATGGACGAAGAAGAGGACAAAGGAGGAGGAGGGAGGGGAGGGGGAAAAGAGGATGGAGGGGGGGGGGAAAGATGACGGAGGGGGGAGTGGGGAGGAGGAAAAGACGGGAAGGAGAACCGGGCAAGAAAGAGGATGCGAGAGGAGGGTGAGGGGGGGGGGTGGAGGGGAAAGGGGGAGGAAGGAGAGTAGGAAAAGATGAGGAAGAGCGAGGGGGAGGGTGAAGGGGAGGAGGAGGAAAAAGCAGGCGGCCGAGGAGAGCAGGGAGCGGTAGGTGAGGAAGACAGGAGAAGAAATGGGAGAAGAAGGAAGGGATGGGGGGGGGAGGCGGGGGGAGGCGGAAGGGGTGGAAGGACATAGGAAAAGGGGAAGAAGTGTGTGGGTGGGGTGGTGAGTCGTGCCTTCTGCTAATTCCACCCCTGCGGCCTCTCTTTCGCGACCGGATGCCACGTAAGGCATTTACAACACTGTCGGCGGCAACGGCCGCGCAGTAGGTGGCGTGTGTATCTGATGAGCATGATTTTTTGTGAGGACAGGAAAGAGAAAGACGGGACGAGGGTGCAGTAGGGTGTGTGTGAGTGTGTGTGTGTGTGTGTGTGTGTGTGTGTGTGTGTGTGTGTGTGAGTGTGTGTGTGTGCACGAAACCCCTCAAATGGGTGACTGTCTTTACCATCTTTATGGACAATGGGTGTGTGTAAAATTCTGGGCGACCAAGTCAGACACCCATTTTTTTCTGAGGGTTGTTTCTGCATTGCCATGCTTTAAGAAGTTATAAAAGATAAAAGAATCAGTTTTTCCCACTTTGAGGTTATTACACACACTTTTGTGCTTAAAATACACTGTGGTAGTGTGTTTGCACTTGCCCAGCAGTGTGTGTGTGTGTGTGTGTGTGTGTGTGTGTGTGTGTTTGCACAAACCGGTAAAATGGGCGAGTGTGTGTGACGTCACCCTTCTCAGCTATAAATAACTTAATACCTGATCGGTGGTTGACTGCGTCGGCGAGCCGAAGTGAAACGGAGAGATACGAAAGGTAGAAAGGTAGTGGGGCGGGGAGGGGGAGGAGAGGGGGGGGGTGGATGGGGTGGTATTGGAAATTGTTTATGTTGCTGCAAAATGAAGTTTGTTATTTGAGGGTGTGGTTGTTTTGTACCAAAAAAAAAAAAAAAAAAAAAGTGTTATGCTTCCGGGGTGATGTTGTCGGAGGTCATGTCTAGTGATAAATTTGAGACTTAGCATATGTATTCTCGTGCGCCGGTTGCTATGAAGTGAAGTGATTGTACGAGTGCGCATTGTAAGAGAGGACGTATAGACTTTGGGTGAGGCTGCTGTTGTCTTTTGTCCTGCCGGACCTTTTTGGTTCAACCTGTTGCTTTATTTTGTAGGTTTGTCGATGTTATCAATGCCGCATCTCCTTTTGGATTGTATGCACAAATTGATTAAATGCAAATGACGTCACAGAGTCAGCGTCGTCTGATGCAGTCAGTCGTTTAGTGCAGTTAAAAGAGTGCAGGCTTGGATGGGCCATTTTCGGATGTAATAGTAAAGTATTATTTGTGTGAATGCTGTCCGTTTGAAGGAAGGTTGATTGATTGTACATTGCTTAACGTCCCGACAGCAACAAGACTTTCTCAGGACGTGCCTGCACTGCTAGTGACAAAAACTAAACAGAATATTGAATGTATGTCGCCAGCCGGTCCAATACGTTAAATAAAACCTACGACATGGGGCCTAAATAAAACTAAGACCATTTAGCAACACACATCCAATATCAAGAGCCACAGGCAGCGCAGACAGTAGGGAGAGTTTAAAAAAGGAAAATGCAGGTGAATGGACCAAGGGTAGACAGAAACACATGCCCCCGGAATATAGAGAAAAACCCACCCTGTGGGGCTGACCAGGGTGACCCTGGGAACTAAAAAGTAGCCAACCCCACCCAAGTCCCCCAGGGCAGACCCGGTTGGGGGTGTTTGAGAGAAGGACTGGAAAGTCGAGTGTTGAGGGCAGACCCGGTTGCGGGTGTTTGAGGGAAGGACTGCAAAGTCGAGTGTTGAGCGAAGAGAGAAGGCGAGGATGGGAAAAATATCCAGCACTATACGTTGGAATAGATGCATAACAGTTACGACACGCTTGTAAATTAAAACACTTTTAACCCCACCCGGGTCTGCCCTGGGGGACTTGGGTGGGGTTAACTACTTTTTATTTCTCAGGGGCACCCTGGTCAGCCCCACAGGGTGGGGTTTTCTCTATATTCTGGGGCATGTTTCTCTGTTGGCCCTTTGTCCATTCACCTGTATTTGCCTTTTTAAAACTCTCCCTACTGTCTGCACTGCCTGTAGCTCTTGATATGTGTGTTGCTAAATGGTCTTAGCTTTATTTAGGCCCCATGTGTTAGGTTTATTTAATGTATTTGACTGGCTGGCGACATACATTCAATGTTCTGTTTAGTTGTTGTTTTTTCACAAGCAGTGCAGGCACGTCCTGAGAAAGCCTTGTTGCTGTCGGGACGTTAAGCAATGTACAATAAAACACTTTTAACATTGAGAAAAGTTGAGTTAAAAGAGGTTTTAAAACAGTTTTCATAAAAGCTTTTGCCCGACACGCTTCTAAAAACAACATTTTCTTAGTTTTAAACCTTGTACCGCGCCATAAACGCCGCGATTGCTTTGCTTTTCAGTCTTAGCTGTCCTATAGTGTGGAATGTGGGACTTGGCCAACTGGATCCATCTGGTGCACTCCAAATGAGTATTTGTGAGTGGTTCGACGTGCAACTCAGTGCGCGCCTCTGAAATGACCTACTGATTCCACTGATAATGAAAATCTTTCATTTATAAGAGCGCATTGAGCAGCTCTATAAACCAAAAGTGATGACCCCCCTCCCCCCCCACCTCTCCCCCTCTCAACCCCCTCACAACCCCACCCAAACAATCATAATAATAAAACCAATCTTTAGTGAGGTATTTTCACTGTAATGCCAGTTTTGTGTGAGAGGCACCCACTTTTTGGGTAGAAACCCATTTTTTCTCCATCCAGTGGCTCTGTTTCTAGAAAATGTCTATTTTATTTTAAGTTGTAGAGCTTAGTTATAAGGTGAGTTCTAAACATTCGCATCAACTCCAGAGCCCTAGAATAAATAGAAATATGGGAACCCATTTTCACATAAAATGGTAGGTAACCCACTCTGAGGGTTTTGTGTCCATGTGTGTGTGTGTGTGTGTGTGTGTGTGTGTGTGTGTGTGTGTGTGTGTGTGTGTGTGTGTGTGTGTGGGTGTGTGTGTGAGCGGTGTGGTAGGGGCGCGACCTGATAATACGCAAGGGAGAAAAAGTACAGTAGGTGTGTGTGTGTGTGTGTGTGTGTGTGTGTGTGTGTGTGTGTGTGTGTGTGTGTGTGTGTGAGTGGGGTAGGGGAGCGACGCTGATAATACGCAAAAACCAACACTGAAGGGGCAGAAGGGATACAGGGGAAGAAAATTACAAGCGGACAAACACGGTCGGTCAGCGGCGGGATCACAAGTGGGGAGGGCGAGATGTCGACGGGAAATAACAAATTCAGGGCAGCACACGTAAAACCTATAGTAACACGAACAACAACCAGCTACAGATGCGGGTAGCGAACAGACTCACACAGTAAGCACTTAGCACACTAGCGCATAGCACGTAAAAACAGGGCAGCGGAAAAGGCCTTGGTTGCCTGCTCGGCGTTACACCCAAATAACTAACTAACTAACCGATGCATGCTGCATACAACTGCTTGCTAGAGGAACAGCTGGAGACTCTAGCACTGTAAAATTCCCTTCGGGCAGCCTGTTCCACTGACTTGAAATGGTTACGCTGGCGTGTGTACAGCTCGCGATGGATTGTAAGCTAACTAGCCCGCCACTGGCGCTCAAGTCTACGTCGTTCAAGCTGACGGTATCGGTGATCTACGGAGCGGATGGACGTGACGTTATAAACCTGGACCTGAGGGGCGCTTGACAATCAAGGACATCACGGAGCGACTTGTAGTTCTCCACGAAATCATCATTTGAACTACCAGCCAGGAATCCTCTGACATACACTTGCAGCTTCAGATGATAACCCACCTGTTCATGCAACCACCTGAGTGTGTTAAGGTTGTATACTATACCTACATTTTAAAATTGAAAACTGCCCTTTATAGGGTTTTTTGAGAGCCTTGTTGAGTCTGGAGGCTATTGCCACCCTGACAGACCCATGGTCCCGGGCATATTTGTAAGTTTGAGCCGTTTTTGTGAGGTACCCCAAGAGGGAAAACACGCAAAATAGCCGATTTCAGAACACAATAAAAATTTATCGAATAGTGTGTTAAAATGATAAAGAAACATTTCGGTCACTTCATAAAGTATGTTAGTATTTTCTCGTAAAAAAAGTGTGTTCTAATAATTGGAATTCTAAGTGAAATCTAGAAAAGTGTATGTTGTAAATTCGCAAATTGCCCGGATGTTATCAATAACATTACAAGTGTTTGCAATGTTGGGCAATTGCTCAGGCCCTTTTTATTCGATAAAGTCGTACTTTATGTTATAACTATCACATTGATTATGAAGAAAATATGGGGTCCCGCACAAAATTTGGCCCTTTGGGTCGTTTTCGAGTGCGTATTCAACAAGGGATACAAGCGATGTCTGACTCCGGCAGATCATATCTCCGCCGTAGCCGGTCACAAGCCCGCATGAGAAAGAAGGGAAAACGACTATGCCAAACCTACAAGGGAAAACCTACGCCCAAACTGTTGCAAACTACGCCCAAACTGCTAGTCCTCGATCACTATTTGTCACAGTAAACTGGAACAAACAACAACGGCAGATACGGGATGAAAACATTTATCTATAAGTAATTAAATGCGCATGCTGTTTCTTAGTAATTTAGTTAGTGCAGTGGTAAGGTACTTTTTTTTGGCCACGCAGGTGACCAGGGTTCGAGTCCCGTAGATGGCGACATTTTTTTCCTGCTCACATTTGAAACCCATACGTACGTAGAATACGTGGAGACTTAATCCAAGTTTTTAAAATTTATAATGGCATCGACGACCTAAAGTGGAACGACTTTTTTGCAACACCATTCTGTGACAGAACCCGAAATTCTGAAGGGAAAATCTTTGTACAGCACTGTAACACTAACTTGCGGAAGTTTTGTTTTACTAACAGAGTTGCCATTGTTTGGAATGACCTACCAGTTTCATTAAAAAAAGCATCTAATATAAATTCTTTTAAAAACCAGCTGGACGAATTACCAAAATTTAAGAGATTTTTTATTCCTATGATGAATGATTTTATAGGAAAATTGCATGCATAGTAGACCCATAAAGGAACTAAAGAAAGAAAGGACATTTATAAAGGCCTCACGGCCTATTTTGTCCTCACAATACTACTACTACTACTACTACTACTACATACAGTTTCTACTTCGCTAAATGAAACACACTTCAAACCCAAAGCAAAAAAAAAAAAAAAAAAAAAATTAACGCCTGGTATTTTATTTATTTATTTTTTTTTTAAATATGCGATTATCATCACTGTGGTAATGTGAATGTTAAACCATAAACCAACCAACCGGATTCAGTCTTGGATAAAAATGCACACTGGTTACCTCGGTACATTTGTTCATTTTTTTCAGCCAGGCATTGTGTGAGCATGTTTACATTACATGTTTACATTCATTCAATCATTCACAGCTTCACTGATGAAAAAGCACACCAAAGAGTGTTGTCACAGACAGTTTTTTATTAAATTTTTACTGGCATCATCTACAAACATAATTGATGTGAATTTGTTTTAATATACCTGCTGCAAGAAATGCTACATGCTCCTTTGGTGTCTCCGTGAAAGCAGGTCGATGAACATCTCTGGTTGAAAGATGTTTGTAAACAGATTGGTAGTGGATGTACCTATCTCTCTAGCTGAATCTCAGTTTCCCAGCAGTTTTTGGTTACAAATTATAAGAAAACAAAACAAATGTCACATGTTTCAATATGCCATGTTATGTTTACAATGATCATTGTGAATGTGAGTAAAGAATAATATCTCTGTTTATTTTCAAAACAAATGCTGTATTTGCAGACATTCATTTAAAGTATACAGTCAAGTCTGTTGAAAGCATATTAGGCTACAATGCAAGTAGGCACCTATACAAAAGCAACGACCTCAAATACACAACGTTAAACATTTAGGGCTTAACATCTTTTGTCCATAAAAGGTGATTTCAAAGATGGGTCACAGAAATAGGGTCTGAACAAATTCTGACCCCAGCTGGATGCGAACCCAGGACCTTCGGGATGAGAGTCAAACACACTACCACCGAGCCACCCAGCTCCCCCTCAAAATACAGCTTTACTGCAGAACATATTTCAACTACATGTAACATTATTCACATTTACATTGACAAAGTTTTGACTTATACAAGCTATTTGGGAGAAAAGTGAAGGTGATGTCATTTTTAGTTGTGTGCATGCCAACGGAGACCGACACCGGCAACCACTTGCTCATGAGGTATTTATTTGGGAGCCAACTGCACAGTATATAAAAGAAGCGGGATAGGAGAGAAGGAATGACAGACATCATTTAGAGCCTTCCACTACATATATTATTTTGCTCATATATCTCTCTCTCTCTCTCTCTCTCTCTCTCTATATATATATATATATATATATATATATATATATATATATATAGAGAGAGAGAGAGAGAGAGAGAGACCATCACTATAGTCCTGATATAATTCAACATTGCACATCCCACAACATAATAACAGTGAAATGCAGTATCCAGCCACCAAACTACATTACACAGATACTGTGCACAATGTTGGCATGAAAATCAAACAATACTGTTACCAGTACCACACTGTGTCCAATTGCAGCACAACAAAGTGAAATGCAGCCTCAAGCCCCATAACTTGCACTGCACAATGCTGATGTCAACACAAAATACCATAACAACTGAATAACAAGGGTACAATGCACTGTGTCACATAGTCTGCATAATATAGGCATGCACACCAAACAATACCTGTACTGCTCTTGATACAAAGTCTGTGCAGTCGACCATATAACACTGCAAAATACATGAGTGCTACGCTGGCAAAGTGTCTACAACAGAGTCTGCACCATGCCGGCCCGTAATCCAAGCAATACCATTGCTGCTCTCCAAAAACTCAACATGGTGCAGGCTATCATGTCACAACTGATTACTGCATAGCACCCACCACATACCCCCTGGTACTGTGCACAATGTTGGCATCAGTTTACTTTGTTTATTTAATTTTGAACCCGCTGGGGGCATGAGAAAAATCATAAAAGAACTTACATGAATGTGCTCAGAAATGAAATATTATCCTTATTACTACACTGTACGCATGTTCCTTAGACAGCACAAATCACAAATGGACACGGATCATAGTCAGGTCATTCTGTTTGCTGGCGTGTGTCATGTACAGTACATCTGTAAAACTTGTGAAATGAACCATGTGGTTAGCAATTCTGATACGATAAGCCACACAGCTGAAAGTCAAAGATTGACAGTGGAAGAAAAAAACAAAACAAACACAAAGTACAGTACATATCATATGCCTATGATCAGTTATCACCCAACCACATAAATCTGCTGTGACAGCTGGAGGGTAATGTAAGAACTGCATGGTCAACTCACTCTTGAGAAGTATTGCGTTTTTCATTGAGCAAGTCCACATTTGCACAACATTTTAAGCTGAGGGTTTAATGACATAAATATACATCCCCACGTTTCTATATTTCCGCACATACCCTCTTCAGAAAGGACCCATGGGTTATATACTCTGAGGCCAATGACCATTTTCAGAATGAACCCTGTATATCATTTTGAATCATGCAAAGCGGAGCAGTGATAAGTTTTCTCCTTGTCTCACACCGATGCTGCACAAAATCTATCTGTACCACTGTTTCCTACCCCATAAGTGTCAGCTGTGGAGTACATATTTTGAATGACTGATGTATGCCAGTATTTAGGAACTTGTCACAAAAAAGACCTGTTCATATGATGAAATGTCTTCGAAAAATGAACACATTGTCAGTAAAGGGGTTTTCCTTGGATAATCAAAAACTAATACATATTAAGCTGCGTTTCCAAATCGCGACATGACAGGAAAGTGAAAAAAGTAACTTTTCTGAGGGGGTCATCCAAATAAATATGCATAGGAAGGTCTTACCATCAGGTATCTCTTTACCAAGTTTAGGGTTACAGTTAGGAATACTTGTGAAAAAAAACATCTTTGGGCAATATATGGCTATCTTGTACCTATTTCCCGATTTCTTGTGACCCTTGACCTTTCTGACCTTTCATGCATACGAAATTAGTATGCATGAAAAGTTCTTACCACCTTGTACCAAGTCTGGGTTTGAAGTTGTGTATACTTGAGAAAACATCTTTTTGGTCAAAATACAAATATTTTTCACCTTTTTACTGCACTACAAATTACAACATGGGTGTCAAATCGCTTTGTCACGTTGTTATATGAAAACACACAAAGCACACCCCCATCACTGTACAATAGCCCCTGAACTGCTCGACTGCACGTTACAATTTCGTCGCCCCGCTGCTTCTATATCAGGCTTATGGAAACACTCCCTCTTTATTTCTATGTTCTCGAGTTTTGTCATTGTCACTTTGTTGTCACTGCCCCACTGCTGTTGTGTCTGCAGTTGAATAGCCAGGCCTAAAGCCTGCTTGCCCTTCTCCTAATATATGGCTATGCATCAGCTCAGGCAGTAAGGCACAGGCTTTTGCTGCATTGCGAATGATGTGACTGTCCAAAACCTTGACATTGTGGCCAGCCTGGTGGATGGATATCAAAATAACAGGACGTCTGCCCTCCTACACAGGACAATCAGTTCACTTCCTTTGCCTTCTCGTTGGTTGGCCATCGTGGAGAGATGTACCCGCTGAACTCTTCTTCCCTCATCTTTCGCAACCTGCGAAAGATAATTTTGTATCAAAAAAAGTTCTGACATGCACATATTGTGTGCATATATGTTTGCAAGTATTTATACAAAGTACATACATGCATAATATGACAGTAGTCAGAACATGAACAAGAAAGGCAATGTCCTTATGGTTCACGTGTATGACCAATCCACGTAATACGTCTGACCTTTTTGACCTTGGCTTGACTTCTCCAGGGAGCATCATAGACAAAAAAGGCGGCACTGATGCAGATGTCAGAGCACGAATCGGTAAAGCCAGAGCAGCCTTTCTCCAGTTGAACAAAGTGTGGAGTTCCAGAGAGCTGTCACAACACACCAAAGTCCGGATTTTCAACTCCAATGTAAAAGCAGTTCTCCTATATGGAGCAGAGACATGGAGATTGACAAAAACCACAGTCAACAGAGTACAGACCTTCATGAACAGTTGCCTTAGAAGAATTTTGAAAATCCACTGGCCAGAGAAGATCAGCAACGTCAGACTCTGGGAGAGAACAGAGCAGATAACAGCAGAGAATGAAATTGGGCGAAGAAGATGGGGATGGATCGGTCACAGTCTGAGAAAGCCAGCTTCCAGTATCACTAGGCAGGCATTGTCATGGAACCCCCAGGGAAAGAGGAAAAGAGGTAGGCCGAGAAACTCCTGGCGTCGAGACCTCCAAGCAGACATCAAGAGACTGGGAACCACCTGGAGTAGAATCGAAGGAGAAGCACAGGACAGGAGTTGCTGGAGGTCTCTCGTCGACGGCCTATACCCGGGTAGGGGTGACAGGGGTAAGTAAGTAAAGTTGACTTCTCCAACAGGTCTCTGAAAATGTCTAAACATAAGTATAGGGATGGATTTTGTACCAGTGAAACCTGAGTTTTTTTTTCCAAATCCCTTCATTTTTCACACATTTGTCAACCATCTGTGACCATTGACCTCTGTGAGGGGCTGATTACATTAGTATGCACAGAAAAGTGTTATCATCATGCCAAATTTTATTGAAAAGTTTGCAAAAACATTGATAAAAACTACAACTCTACCCGAAACTAACTTTTGTTACCCTTATCATGTGGTATCTCCATAGCAAATTTGAGTTTGAAGTTGAAAATACTACTTGAGATGACCTTTGAAAGGTCACAGAAATTGGTATGTTTAGAATTATTTTACCACAAAGTACCCTTGTGCCAGTTTGAAGTCTGAGGCTTGCATAGTCTTCGAGGAAATGCCAATGTTAAAGTTGCCCACAGGTAACAGACAGTTGACGGACGACCCATTACAAACACTTACTTTTGCTATCACACGTGCGCCAAAATTTAGACGCCATTGAGCTTGAAATGACCACAAAGGGTGTATACATATATCTAGAATCAGCGTCAATATTCAAAGTGTAACTTGCAGAAATTGTTTCAAACAGGACACAACGCATTGCTGTTTAGCAACAGCACACACTGGACCAAATGGGTAGTATTCAGATTTTTCTAGTCCTTTTGTATGCACTAAGTGCTTATTAAAGAAAACGACAGTATTTGCAGACTTGCCCAACCCTCTAGTTTTCAAATCAAATGCAATATGGTGCCACTTGTTGACAGCAAGTGATTTTAGCATTCGGTGTTGTTGAGAATGCTGGTACTAGTACTACACCATCTTCAAAATGAAAGAAAGCATTACAGTGTGATGTGTTTATTCCAACCAGTTGTGTTTTGTTATGAACCTGATTCTATTCACAAATCAATCGGTATGCTTTACCTCGAGTCCAGGACAATAAGTGTCGCCTTCTCTCACTTTAGTTGATCCGCTGGAACTGGAATTGCCTGCTTTTAGCTGTGGCCTTCTCCTTTGAGCAAACATGACCTGACTAGCTCTTGCCTCTTCTTGGTGTAGGCGTCATACTTCTGTGCTTGTTTTCAAGTATACCTTCTGGGCGTGACTCTGCAGTGAGACGTCAACAGCAGCACTGACCTGAAATGAAATACATGTTTATTATCGTGTTATTCGGCAGCATGGCAATTTCACTTCTGATCTTATTTCAGGGTGGGTCAGTTCCAAACTCCACAAACAGGGACTTTGTTATAGCATTATAAACAATTTGGGGCCGTGGGGGGAGTCCCCCCCCCCCCACCCACCCAATTCGTCCCTACATTTAGTTTACACATTACTACCTTCAAACTAATGTGAAATAAACTGTGAACACCACAAACAACAATGGTGAAGCCTGGATCGCTCGTGTGCATTTAAAACTGATCATTTTCTTAATCTGAACTGTGTGACCTTTCCAAAAGGTGACTGAAATTTAAGTGCCATGAGTCTAAGCATAAGTAAAGGGCTGGCTTATGTACAGTTGTGAATAGTATTTGAGAAAAAATATCTTTTGTCAAAATATGGCTATTTTTTTTTTACCTATTTCTTAATTTCTCATGACCCTTGGCCTGAACTCAAACTGGTAGGCTAAGAGTAAGAAAGGTCTTGCCACAAAGTATCCTTCGGCTACGTTTGAAGACTGTGAGAAAATGCCAACATTAAAGTTTACCATGGACGACCAATGGCCCAGAACATAGCCTTACACTTGCTTCGCACATGAGCCAATGAAAGAAGGCATTACAGTATGATGTGTTCATTCACACCATAGTTGTGTTGTGTTCTGCACCTGATTCTCATCACAGATCTACTGGTATGATTTACCTTGAGTCCAGGAGAATAAGTGTCACCTTCCCTCACTTCACTTGAGCTGTGAGTGTGACCTTGGTCAGTTGGTGTAGGCGTCATACTTCTGCGCTTGTTTGCAAGTATGTACTCTGGGTGAAAGTACTGAGACTCCACAGCGAGAGGTCAACAGCAGTATTAGCCTGAAATGAAATACATGATTATTACTGTGTTGTTCAGCAGCATGACAATTTCACTTTGCGTGAACTAAATGCAGGGGCAGATTATTACTTTCAAAATAAATGCGACAAAAACTGTGTAAACCGCAAAGAACAAACAACAATGGCAAAGTCTGTACGCCTCATGTGCATAACTGATTCACATATATAACCTGTGTGACCTTTCCAAAAGGTAGCTGAAATAAGTGTCACGAGTCTCTACATAAAGGCTTGCTTTTGTACTAGTCAAATTTGTATTTTTCACACATTCCACGGTCATCCAAAATGGTAGTCCACAAATATTAGGGTTTCAGTCAAAGTAGCGTTTTACTAGGTAACCCTTTTAATCCTGATACACCCACTGCTTGAAATAAATGTGACTATGATAGTTCAAGGGTGGTGCCAGAATAGATTGGCGTCTCATCCGCCAAGCTATTCTGGCACCATCCTTTAACTAAAAAAAATGCTGGACCTATCTCCTAATCTGTAATATAGCCTTCATAAGACAGAGAATGGATGAGAAAACTAAGTTACTAAGTACTGAATGCAGTTACTGAGTTAGTAATGCCAAATTCTCCCTTAGCAGGACTTTTTACTACACACAGTACGTTTTCCTAAATAATAAGCACTGGCGCTGGTTTAATATCACTACAATGTCGACTACATTCCTTCCACCGTATTAGTAAAGGCTCTCTGAGAATGTATGGAAATGTTCTACTTCTAGGTGGTGACTTTCATGGAATGCATGCCCCTGTCAACCCACAATAAAATGTAGTCTTCTTCATTGCAGGTAGGCTGTAAATTTCCATGCATAAAAGGACAGTTAGCTATTGGGGTTTTACGCTGTGCAGGTGACATCTCACGGCGGTGCATAAACTTTTTTTTTTTAAGAGTTGGAAAACCAGTCAGATATGCCACTTACGTACGACATTTTTCTTCCACTACTAGTAACTCGTGTTCTAGTCACTTAGCAAACACCACCAACCTCTTTTTCTACTTTAGTTTACCTTTCCCTTGCTGATGTCTGAAGAGATTTTGTTGTTTCCTGGCTGCCACGTATACTGCTTCCCGTTTGGTTGGCCCGTTCATTTTTTTTCTTCTTCTGAGAAATTTTTATGCGTTACGTTCGATGACTTGTCGCAACTTATGCAAAAGTATCTTATTTCTGAGGAAACAAAACATTTTATGCATAGAAACAGTCAGCTTACACACCTATTTCAAACAGTATATATCTTTTGTCAATTATCGATAAATTGAGCTTGTTTGCAATACCACTTGTCGTACGGCGTTTTTTTTTTGGTGACCTCTAGTCTCAGGTCACGGCAGACGCAAGATAGCGGTACCTAAATGCGCAGAAAAGATGCGCGAAAGAGGTGTGTCCTACAACCTTAATGTCGTGTGCAAATAGAATGTTTAGTCTTAAAAATCGCACATAGATGACTTATGACGTCATCAGTGACATTACCATCACAGGATATTGAAAGTGAAATGGGGAGCATCTGCAGAGGACACAGCTGAAAGCCAACCAATGTGCAGTGTCACTAGGGTCCGTGTGCATGGAAATTCGGCCTGTTTGATCTTGACCTTCTTTTCGTTTGTCAAAGGCACCTAAATAAGCAACATGACCTACAAACATGAAATCAAAAAGTTCTTTATTTTTAGGTTAGCGGCCATATTTTCCTGATCAAATGGATATGGGTGTGTTCTTTATCTCTGTCTCAGTCACTGGAGCATAGCAAATGGTTTGAAAGTAATTCACATTAAATTAAATAAGATTTATTAAGATAATAGTGCACCAGAAGTTCTGGTTCTCTAAGGAATTTTTCTAGTCAAATTTCGTTTCAGGCAGTTAATAACATCATAAGCAATTCACAGAACTTGTGTGTTAAAACATATCACAGGAAACTTGCTTCACAGCGTGTGTCCAGTTTTGCTTTTTTTCACCACTAATGAAACCAAGGTCCTCTAAGTTAGCCATGGGCGATAACTCATCCAATTTTTATGTGAAGGTAGCTCAGACAGTAGGCTGAACTTCTGAAGTAAGCAACAAATAAAATGTTCTTGTTTTGCTGTCAGGGTGGCTCTTTGTTTGCGGGTACACTTACAGACACTTATCGCGTTTTTAATGGAAGTCAGTATAGTTAGGATAGAGTACCACAGTTACTCCTAAACTGATTATTTGATGCTGTGATGCGTTTAGGGGTCACAGTGACTGAATCTGCTGCCCTACCCTCATTTTACCAGTACGCAAAATGATCATACAAAAATTGCTTACGACATATTAGATATTTAGATACTTTTTTGCCATAAAAACAAGGCATGCGTATTGTGCATACACAAATGTGGAAAGATGATCTTTTCACCGAGTTTAACGTTACCAATCAATTTAATTGTAACTCTTCTTAATTAACAACACAACAAGATGAAGATTTCTTACCAAAGTCTACCGTATTGTTTGGATCTCTAGTCCGGTTTTTTTTAAAGGAATATTCAGAGTCAGTTGTTCATATTTTTAAAGGTCATTTCACTCCTCTCTAAGCCGTCCTCTGATCAACACACAGGCCGGCGCACACATATCAGTAAAGACGGACACACAGCGCTTCCCACCATTAGTACGCTCTGTGGGCTGGAGTAGCGACAGGAATTCTGAAGAAGAAGAATAGCACGAGCTGCAAAATGACGTCACTATAAGCTTCTCGTCATGGCATCGCTTTCTCACGACGCCGTGTACACTGTGACGAATTTGATGTTTCACGTCACTCATCTGAAAGGCACGCTCTTCCAGAGCCCCTGACTGTTTTGTTCCACACAGCTTCTTTCAGCGCTGACTGTTTGATAGGAGTAAATAGTGGCTCCAAAACTTACAAAAATGAATTAATTATTATTGAAAAGTTGAAGAAGTACAAGGGTGGATTACGAACTTATTCAGTATCCCCCTTTAATCTCTCTCTCTCCCCCCCCCCCTGCCCCCGCCTGATCCGCACGGCACGGGCACACACAAACACAAACGGCAGAATGGCACACACAAACACAGACGGCAGACACATACGTTCTGTGGGCTGGCGTAGCCACAGCCATTTTGAAGAATAAGGTGGAATGGCTCATGCCCACAAAGCCTCTTCTGTATGAACTTGCATGCATTTTCCACCTTTTCCAGAAGACGTTCGCAAATATACAAAAAATAAACGATGGAGAACATCGCACAGCTCATACACATGTAAAACACTGACGTGCTGGTGATTTGCGTCAATTCAGTGGAACATTGTATAAAATACTGGCTGTTTGGTGCTTTTACGTCACCGTCACTGTTTGATTCTTCTGACGAAATCAAGGAGTCTTACTTCTGACATTTTTTTTTCCGCTTGAACTTTTATTTTTGAAAACGTTGAAAAGTTACAAAGCTGGCTAACTAACTCATCCAATGTCTTTCTACAAACTAGCCGCATCCAAAATTTCAAGTGCATATAATCAAAATTGCGGACTATAATCTGGGTCAACTGACTTTCTATAAACGGTCTTTTATGTCTTCAATGAGACATCCAATTGATAATATGCTCGGAGGCTCTTTTAGCCACTCACTCAATAAAGTATTTTGTCAAATTTTAAGTTTGTGCGTACAGTAATATCGGATATTCTCTTGTTTACACACACACACACACACACACACACACACACACACACACACACACACACACACACACACACACACACACACAGGCGCACAAAAGCCTCACAGTGGGTTACCTACCATTTCATGTGAAAATGGGTTCCCATATTTCTATTTATTCTAGGGCTCTGGAATTGATGCGAATGTTTAGAACTCACCTTATAACTAAGCTCTATAACTTAAAATAAAATAGACATTTTCTAGAAACAGAGCCACTAGATGCCGAAAAAATGGGTTTCTGCCAATAAAGTGGGTGGGTGTCTCTCTCCCACAAAAACTGGCATTACAGTCAAAATGGGTGTATTCACAACAGTAGGAGTCTGTAATAAGGTCAAGTTCATGGAATACTTCTTTTTCACATTAATTTTTTTCCCAACTTAATGTGTATGTGTGCTTTAACATTTTTTACATTGTATGGTGCAAAATTCAATAAACACTGGCCCGAAACGTTTCGATTATGATTTTTACAGAGGAAATCTTTTAAACATTGCTGCGTTTTGTCCTTCTGAAGCAAAACAGTTTATCATGGCATTGATGTGAGAATCAAGATAATGTATTCTGGAAATTAAAGGACTTTTTTTTTTGTTTTTGGGTACTCTGGAGTTTCAGACAAACCGCAACAGAGCATTTTGAATATTAACCCTTATCATTCGGAATACACCAGTGTGTGCAACAAGTGTGACTGAAATAGTCCAAGAGTTAGTGCCAGAATAGCTTGGTGCCTCTAGGCGCCAAGCTATTGTGGCACCACCCTTGAACTAAAGCCATTGGTCTATGTCCTCATCTGTAAGTACTGTAATGTAGCTTGCATATAATTATGGCAGTGAACAAATTTGAAGCTATTAGCCTCAGTATGACTATGATGCGGGTCAAAAAGTGTGGAAAAATATGAAAGATAGAAAAAGACCCAGACGAAGAAACTAACACTTAACTACCCCAGCAAAATTTAAGATCCACCACGATAGTTCAAGGGTGATGGGAGAATAGCTTGGCGCCTATGGGCGCCAAGCTATTCTGGCATCACCCTTGAACTATCGTGGTGGATCTGTGTCCTGCACTGCAACGCAGTCTTCTGAAGACGACTTCAACATTTGGGCTTAACTTATTCTACCCCAGACACACCACAGCAAAATAAAGATCCACCATGATAGTTCAAGGGTGATGCCAGAATAGCTTGGCGCCTATGGGCGCCAAGCTATTCTGGCATCACCCTTGAACTATCATGGTGGATCTGTGTCCTGCACTGCAACGCAGTCTTCTGAAGACGACTTCAACATTTGGGGATTCCGGTCTTGGGGTAGAATGAGTTAAAATGACAGAACAGAACACTGACATTAATTAATTAACTGACAACATAAGAAATCACTTGAAACTTCAGCCTTTATTTAACGTCTTTCGTCTCCAACAACCAACCATTCTTTCATTTGCAGAGTTTTTAAAATGGTATGCAGTACAACCAACCATTCTTTCATTTGCAGAGTTTTTAAAATGGTATGCAGTATATTACAAAATGATCCGCCCCCCCCCCCCCAATAACACTCTTGTAATCAATCTTTACATTGTCAATGGTTTTCTTATCTTATTATTGTCTTTTGTCCCCAGCCGGCTGTTTCGTTTTGCAAATCCAAAGGTTATACAGTATACAAAATGATCCAGGCGTCCATCAGATAAAAAAAAAAAAAAAAAACAGGCTGAAACCACCCCAATAATAACACTCATGTAATAAATCTGTATGAAATCGAAAATGCCGCGAGTGGCGGGGAACCTCAATTCATTTCTTTTGTAACTTTTTCAGTCTGTTGCGGACGTAATCCTTAATGTTTGTCCAGCGCCTATGTCTAAGTGCAGGCTCCTCTGCCATTGCGTACTGTATCTCGGCCTTTCCAGGAAGTTTGTTCATGACGAGGTGTTTCTTGAAACGAGTTTGAACAGCTTTCTCTTCAGCTTCCCCCCATGGTTTCCTTGTAAATCTAGCTTTCTTTCGAACAGGAGCTGACGCAGTACTGTCATCATCAAAACTATCTAGATTGTCATCAGGCTCTGGACGTCTTTTCTCCGTCATGCTCATCGATTCCTGTGTTGTTGACTTGCTACTTGCTTCATTCACAGGTGCTGTTACCCCCGAGACCTCTCTGCCAGTTTCTGATGTGTCTTCATTGTCAAAGTCAATCTCTTCATCATCGCCCAGCTCAGCTATAATGCAACTCTCAAAATCTGTCATCCCATTGTTAGCTGACAGAAGAATCTTTGCCACTTTTGCCTTTTGAAGGACGTCTTGAGGTTGGCGGTAGATATGGCGATGTATCCGAATATCATAGCCAAGGAAATCTGCCAGCTGATCCTGGTCTAACTCCGAGATGGCCATTGACTGAGCCAAAGTTGCAAGCTGCTTCCGCAACTGAGTAAATGTGAACATGGCTTGGTATGACACCCCTGCTTCTAGGGCATGGGCCTTCAGAACATCATGGCCTCTGTAAGGCCTCTGACCAGAAGGTGTGGCAAAGATGTACTGGGAATCAGCGAGAGCTGGCACTGATTGCCTCATTTGAAGGATTCTGTCCACAGTTGCCATCATCTTCTTCGTCAGCAAAACGGGAACACTCCTATTAAACTTGCCTCTGATTTCCACTCGCTGAAAATGATTCACCATTTTCTTCTCAACCTCTGTGAGACCTTTCAAGATATCTTGATTGGTGATCGATCCAATCTTAGCATTCTGTAAGTCTGACACCTTCATTCTCTGAACTTCTCCCCCTCGTTTTCGGTTGAAAAGTGATACATCACAAAGACCACTGTCGGATAATCTTCCGAAACCATCCTTGTCTCAAGAAGCTGTTGGACCTTCCTCACATCTTCACATGATGGGATCAGCTTGGGTTTGTTCATGGTCATTTTCCCGACCGACTGGGCTGCTGTAGCGGACACACAATCATACCAGTCCCCGTTGAAGACAGAGTCAAACCGCTGCGCCTCAGAGAGCTCCTGTCGCCACCTGTCGTCTGAAACCTGCCCAAGCTGTTTGGATGCCTGTGACTGTTTGATCTGTGAACACTTTTTCAAAGCATGGCCTATGCGCATTGCGAGATTGCCTTTTTTGAACTGATGTGTGTCCTCATCAAAATCTGCTAGCTCTTTTACAGCCAGTACAACATGATCAAAGCTAGCTGAATTGATCACAGCATTTAATCTTACGATTTTCATTAAGCAAGGGGTCAGTTCTGATGAGACGGCTTATCTCATCATCTCTCTGGCTGGCCAAGACCTTGTGATAGAAGAAAAATTCAACGTCTAAGGGTATTGGAAGCATTAGCCGACCACGGCGCGCCGCGTCTCCTCGCCGAGTGATCTGAAACCCTCCTGGCTTCTGACAGCAACGTTTTGAGTGTACAGAGATCAGCTTTTTTTGATAGAGCCCTTTGCATTGGCTATAGGCGAGAAGGTCGTCTACCTTACTAGTTTTGGTGCGATACTTAGAAATCAAACATCCGGATTTGTTTTCAAGAACAGCAACGTTATGCATGTAATCACCCTCATCTTGTAGTCTGATCCATGCTCGACGTCTCTGCTTGGTCCCTTTTTTCATCGACAAAATTTTAGCAACGTCTGCCTCATCTGCATGGACATGTTGTAAGTGCGTGCTCATTTTCAAGACAAGCTTGCCACACAATTTGCATGCATGTTTCTTGTCCCATTTGTACTTTCCTTTCCCTCTCTGCGACACGTGCACACCTGTTTCTTCTGTAAGTGCTCTTTCCCCACTCTTTCCAGCATCATGTTCCTCCTGCCTATCCACATTCTCATTGCCACCCCCTAACGCACACTGCACCTTGCTGGTACTAGCGTCACCAACACCTGGCCACCCCGAACCTGCCACTTTGATGAAATCTAACATAGTCGATACAATACTGTCTATGTCAGAGATCCCAGCAATTGATGCCGACACACCCTCTGAATCCGGTGAGCTCGAAACAGGAACAAACTCCTCGTCATCACTGCCCTCGTATTGCGATGTGCTGGCACTACTCTCAGTCTCGGGTCCATCCCAGGCGCCATTTGCCAACTGGAGAAAGAAAGAAAGAAAGATTGAAACCAAAGCTGCATTAGAAACAGAAACAGCCCAATTTTGGTTTAAGGGGTCTTGCACAAGAATAAAAAGAGTAATCCCGTGTATGACCGATTTACCTCGGTGACGAGGGCTGGCTTCTTCAGCAGCAAAATCCACGTTTTCTGAAAATGCAAGCAGTTTTCACACATTTGTCAACCCTGCGTGACCCATTTGAGAGAGGTCACTCAAATTGGCATGTTTAAAAAGGTCTTGCCACAAAGTATCCTTGGGCCAAACTTGAAGAATGTGGCTTGAATAGTCTCCGAGAAAATGCCACCGTTAAATCATTCTACCCCCAGACACAGCAGGATAACAAGGGTGGGATTCTAGTAACAAAGAAAACGCGGAAAATCAAACGACATGGTGGGGGGGGGGGGGGGGGGGAGGGGAGGGGGAGCATGTCCTTCATTTTCAGCGGCCGAAAAATCAAACGATAGGGGAGAGGGAGGGGGGGGGGGGGTATAGGCGCGTGTCCACCGTTAGCCAAAGTATCCAAAAACCGCCAGGGGGAGCGAGACCAAACACACCCGAAAATGGACTTTGTTATGACACTCCTGATCTGCAGTATAAAAATGGAATGTGCGTACCAGTTTATGTTCAGATGCACACTAAACGGCACTCTGTCTTGGACAATATCCTTTTTCACCGCCATTTTCCACTGCGACCTAAAGCTACCGGAAGTGTCGGGCGATAGTGAACCAAACTACATACAAATCCAACCCATTTGAGAATTTTTTGCCATTTAAGAAGAATTTGTTTTTTCGTCTTTTTCGTTGTTATTAGACGCGGAAAATACATATGCTTCAGCGGAATTGTGAAAGAATTTCCGCGGAAATCCGCGGAAACGCGGAAGAATCCCACCCCTGGGATAAGGATCGACCATGATAGTTCAAAGGTGATGCCAGAACAGCTTGGCGCCTACGGGCGCCAAGCTATTCTGGCATCACCCTTGAACTATCATGGTCGATCTGTGTCCTGCGCTGCAATGCGGTCTTGAGAGGACAGGGGCAAAATTTAAGGATTTTGGTGTTGGGGTAGAATGAGTTAAAGTTTACCATGGACGACGGACGGACGACCAGTGGCCCAGAACATAAACTCACTTTTGCTTCGCACGCACGCCAGCCAATAAAATGAAGATGATCATAGAATCACTTTACTTACCAGTTTGTAATTGGGAGCATTCCGCTGCCGTCCATGCATCCTCCTACCAGACGCACCCTCTGTGGCAGAGGCTGGGGGGCCATGATTCTGCAGCACAGATCCCGATGGGTTTGGACATCCTGCTGCCATCCGGCGCTGGGTGTGTGCAGAAAGTCCTGAGCCGGTGTGACCAAAACGGTGTTGCTGAGAACATGTCCAATACACCAACTGACATTTTGAATCAGATTGATTGTACATTGCTTAACGTCCCGACAGCAACAAGGCTTTCTCAGGACGTGCGTGCACTGCTTGTGAAAAAAAAAACACCTAAACAGAACATTGCCATGTATGTCGCCTGCCGGTCAAATACGTTAACTCATTCTACCCCAACACCAAAATCCTTAAATTTTGCCACTGTCCTCTCAAGACTGCATTGCAGTGCAGGGCACAGATTGACCATGATAGTTCAAGGGAGATGCCAGAATAGCTTGGCGCCCGTAGGCGCCAAGCTATTCTGGCATCACCCTTGAACTATCATGGTGGATCCTTATCCTGCCGCCGTGGTGTGTCTGGGGCAGAATGAGTTAAATAAACCTAACACATGGGGCCTAAATAAAGCTAAGACCATTTAGCAACACACATCCAATATCAAGAGCTACAGGCAGTGCAGACAGTAGGGAGAGTTGTAAAAAGGCAAATACAGGTGAATGGACAAAGGGTAGACAGAAACACATGCCCCAGAATAGAGAGAGAAACCCACCCCGTGGGGTTGACCAGGGTGACCCTGAGAACTAAAAACTGGCAATACAGTAAAAAGCGACACTTCAGTTGCACATTCCGAAAGACCTGTTTGTGGACGTTTGTTCTTCGAATCGCGAGGCAGTTTTGCGAACAAGGATTGAAATCTGGCGCCATTTTTGTTATAAAAAAAAAAAGTCAACTGATACTGTGCATGCATGTGGCAAGTTAACACATGTCAGAAAAAAAAGAAGAAACAAGATCGCGTGGCAGATTGACCTTGTAATGGGATTATTGAACGAATTCCTTTCATTGAAGAAGAAAGCTTTTGTTAAAATCGTGGGGTTCTATTATCATTTACTACAAGACTCAACGGTCAGAGAGAGGAAGACACGGACCGATCCACGGCTGAAGCAGACGCCTTATTTTTCTGGGCCAAACGGGTATCGGGGATTGGAGGCATCTCTCAGTTAAATAACTGCACTAAACAAGTACATTTGGGCGTGCTCTTAACTAAGAAATATTGCATAAAATACCTCTGCAAACGCGAAAAAATGGCCGGTCACGGTTGGAGACGAAAGACGTTTTAGCAAGGGAAACAACTCCGTTCATCGGTGTTGGGCTAACCAATCAGCGATCATCAAATTGATCTGAAAACACTCCGGCCGCTTCCGTGTCAACACACAGGCCCAGAGCGTCGCCGAAACACAACCATGAAGTAAATCTGTCAAAATGGGGACATCGTATTTTGATATTTTTTTCTGACTTTTGAATGAAAGATAATACAGAAACAACCCTCAGAAAAAATGGGTGTCTCACTTGGTCACCCAGAATTTTACACACACCCATTTTGCATAAGGATGGTAAAGAAAGTAACCCATTTGAGTGATTTGGTGTACGCACACACACACACACACACACACACACACACACACACACACACACACACACACACACACACACACACACACACACACACACATACACACATGAACACAAAAGCCTCAGAGTGGGTTACCTACCATTTTATGTGAAAAGGGTTCCCATATTTCTGTTTATTCTAGGGCTCTGGAATTGATGGAATGTTTAGAACTCACCTTATAACTAAGCTCTATATCTTAAAATAAAATAGACATTTTCTAGAAACTGAGCCACTAGATGAAAAAAAAGGGTTTCTACCAATAAAGTGGGTGCCTGTCACACAAAAACTGGCATTACAGTCAAAATGGGTGTCTTCACAAGATTAGGCGTCTCTAATAAGGTCAAGTTCATGGAATACTTCTTTTTCACATAAATTTTTTATTATTATTTTTTAACTTAATGTGTATGTGTGCTTTAACATTTTTAACATTGTATGGTGCAAAATTCAATAAACACTAGCCCGTAACCTTTCGATTATGATTTTTACAGAGGAAATCTTTTAAACATTGCTGCGTTTTATCCTTCTGAAGGAAAACAGTTTATCATGGCATTTATGTGAGAATCAACATAACGTATTCTGGAAATTAAAGGACTTTTTTTTTTTTTGTACTCTGGACTTTCAGACAAACAGCAACAGAGCATTTTGAATATTAACCCTTATCATTCGGAATACACCAGTGTGTGCAACAAGTATGACTGAAATAGTCCAAGGGTATTGCCAGAATAGCTTGGTGCCTCTAGGCGCCAAGCTATTGTGGCACCACCCTTGAACTAAAGCCATTGGTCTATGTCCTCATCTGTAAGTACTGTAATGTAGCTTGCATATAATTATGGCAGTGAACAAATTTGAAGCTTTTAGCCTCAGTATGATGCGGGTCCAAAAGTGTGGAAAAATATGAAAGATAGAAAAAGACCCAGACGAAGAAACTAACACTTAACTTATTCTACCCCAGCAAAATAAAGATCCACCATGATAGGCGCCAAGCTATTCTGGCATCACCCTTGAACTATCATGGTGGATCTGTGTCCTCCACTGCAACGCAGTCTTCAGAAGACGACTTCAACATTTGGGGATTCCGGTCTTGGGGTAGAATGAGTTAAAATGACAGAACAGAACACTGACATTAATTAATTAACTGACAACATAAGAAATCACTTGAAACTTCAGCCTTTATTAATCACATCAAAGGTGCATGCATTTAAAAACACAGTAATTGTTTGTAAACACTTCAAATCAAACAATCAAGAGCAGTCAAACCTTTTTCTGGCAACTTTGTGATGCGGAAAACTAGTTCTTGCCCAAGTTCGGCACGTAAAGGGTTTCTGCGACTTATGTGCCTCTATTCATAAAATGGAGAGATAAATATAATACTGAGTTCTAGCAAATGCGACAATAAAGTTTAGTCGAGTTGGTATACCTCGTCCAGTGCCTAGGTTAAATGCACCATCGGTGCCAATGTTGCTGTATTGGCACCAGACGGTCGCTCGGACCGGTCTGGTGCACCCGATCGGTGAGAAAGAATCACGCGAGCTTCGTTTGATTGCTGCAAAATTAAATAACATGAATAAAGAATAAACCCTTTCCCATATATGCAATCCAGCAATAATGCATCCATCCTTATGCTAGCACCACGAAACATTACGCGATTTGGCAGATTTGAAAAATAGCTTTTTTTTGAAAATCCTCAATGGAGGTGATTTTTGCGACATCTGCGTCGTTTGCGGCAGAAAGCACCGTCAAAGTTGAAGTTCGAGAAATGAGCGCACTACATGTACAATAGACTCGATTCAGTGGTGTTGGGCATGACTCAAGCCTCCGCCATCTCAACACAAAACTGGCGTGTTCGGGGAGATAAAAGGCGCGGCTACAAGTTAAAACCGAAAACGAACCTTTTTTTTTTTTCCGACTGCGATCACAATCTTCTGCGTGAACGTACGAGACCACACTACTACGCGCGCGCAGTTCTGGTAGACATGACCGGTCCGAGCGACCGGTCTGGTGCGAAAATAGCAACAATGGCACCGCTGGTGCGTTTAACCTAGGTAGAGGGCGAGGTATACCAACTCAGCTAAGGTTTATGCTTCCTGTGACTTTAGAAACAATGCACAGTATGCAAAGTGTACTTTATAGTAACAAAAACTCTTGATGTTGCCACATTCCTTCTGCTAATGAAGATAAGTAGCGGCTAATCTCTCTGTTTGTTTGTTTGTCTATTTTGACAAAGGGTATTTACCCGTAATATTAATAAATTGTGTTGTACCCGTCTTTTCTAAGCGTGTTTCTTTCTCCGTTGGGTACTTCTAATGTTACACAGCATACAAAATGATCCAGGTGTACATCAGATGTGAGCAGGCAAGGTATGTGGCAGATCCTGGAGCGACTAGGTTGTTCCCCAAAGTTCCTCAACATGATCGTCCAGCTCCACGAGGACCAGCAAGGCCAGGTCAGACTAAACAGTGACCTCTCAGAACCATTCCCCATTCGCAACGGCGTGAAGCAAGGCTGCGTGCTGGCACCGACCCTCTTCACCACCTTCTTCAGCATGATGTTGAAGCAGGCCACAGTGGACCTCGACGATGACGACGCAGTGTACATCAGGTATCGTCTCGATGGCAGCCTGTTCAAACTCAGACGACTGCAGGCCCACACGAAAACCCTAGACCAACTGATTCGTGAGTTGCTCTTCGCTGATGACGCTGCCCTCGTTGCACACACAGAGAGAGCCTTGCAGCGCATTACGTCCTGCTTCGCAGATGCTGCCCAGCTCTTTGGACTTGAGGTCAGTCTGAAAAAGACAGAGGTCCTTCATCAGCCGGCACCCAAGGAAGAGCATCGCCCTCCCCACATCACCATCGGCGAGTCCGAACTGAAGTCTGTACACCAGTTTACATACCTTGGCTGCATCATCACGTCAGACGCCAAGCTGGACAAGGAGCTGGACAACAGGCTGGCAAAAGCGAACAGTGCTTTCGGGCGACTATTCAAGCGGGTGTGGCACAATCAACAGCTGAAAAAAGGCACCAAGATCAGCGTGTACAGAGCTGTCGTCCTCACCACCCTACTGTACGGTTCCGAGTCCTGGGCCCTCTACCGCAGCCAACTACGACTCCTCGAACGCTTTCACCAGCGCTGCCTGCGTACCATCCTCAGCATTCACTGGAGTGACTATGTCACCAACGTCGAGGTCCTTGAACAGGCGGAAACTGTGAGCATCGAGGCTTTGCTGCTGCGGACACAGCTTCGCTGGGCGGGGCACGTCTCCAGGATGGAGGATCATCGCCTACCCAAGATCACTCTGTTCGGCGAGCTCGCCACTGGACACCGAGACAGAGGGGCACCAAAGAAGAGATACAAAGACGGTCTCAAGAAGTCGCTTAGTGCCTGCCAAATCGACCACCGCCAGTGGTCTTTGCTTGCTGCGGACCGTGACACCTGGCGCTCCACCATTCACAAGGCAGCCGTCTCCTTTGAGGACTCTCGCAGAGCTAACCTTAAGGACAAGCGGCTTAGAAGAAAAAACAGAGTTGTTGTAACTCAGAACCCTGACCAGACCTTCCACTGCAGCCACTGCGGTCGAACCTGCCTGTCCCGGATTGGCCTCCGCAGCCACGAAAATGCCTGCAGACGACGTGGGCAAGCCCTATAGAATCTTCGTTCGCGAAGTCAAGCCAAGAAAAATCAGATAAAAACAGAGCTATACACGCTGAAAACAACCGAATAATAACGTTCTTGTAATAAGTCTTTATGTTGACAATGTTTGTTTCTTTTTATCTTATTATTGTCTGTCGTCTCCAACCACCGTTTCATTTGCAGAGTTTTAAATGTTATACAGTATACAAAAATGATGCAGGCGGACCAACCCCATAGTAGCACTCTTGTAATAAATCTTTATGTTGACAATGGTTTTCTTACCCCTTATTATTGTCTTTCGTCCCCAACCGTTGTTCCATCAGCAGTTCCATTTTCAAAGTTTTACATGTTATATACAGTATACAATATGATGCAGGCGCACCAACCCCATAGTAGCATTCTTGTAATAAATCTTTATGTTGACAATGGTTTTCTTGCCCCTTATTATTGTCTCTCGTCCCCAAGCATCGTTCCATTTGCAGTTCCATTTTCAAAGTTTTAAATGTTATACAGTATACAAAATGGTCCAGGTGGACCAACCCCATAATAACACTGATTTTCTTATCTTATTGTTGTCTTTCGTCCCCAGCCGGCTGTTTCCTTTTGCAATTATACAGTATACAAAATGATCCAGGTGTCCATCAGATAAAAACAAGCTATACATGCTGAAACCAACCCAATAATAATGAACACTCTTGTAATAATCTGTATGAAAACGAAAATGACGCGAGTGTCGGAGAATCTCAATTCATTTCTTTTGTAACTTTTTCAGTCTGTTGCGGATGTAATAGTTAATGTTTGTCCAGCGCCTATGTCTAAGTGCAGGGTCTTCTGCAATTGCCTGCTGTATCTCGGCCTGTCCAGGAAGTTTGTTCACGACGAGGTGCGTCTTGAAACGAGTTTCAACAGCTTTCTCTTCAGCTTTCCCCCATGGTTTCCGTGTAAATCTAGCTTTCTTTCGAACAGGAGCTGACGCAGAACTGTCATCATCAAAACTATCTAGTTTGTCATCAGGCTCTGGACGTCTTTTCTCGGTCATGCTCATTGATTCCTGTGTTGTTGACTTGCTATTTGCTTCATTCACATGTGCTGTTTCCCCAGAGACCTCTCTGCGAGTTTCTGATGTGTTTTCATTGTCAAAGTCAATCTCTTCATCATCGCCCAGTTCAGCTCTAATGCAACTCTCAAAATCTGTCATCCCATTGTTAACTGACAGAAGAATCTTTGCCACTTTTGCCTTTTGAAGGACGTCCTGAGGTTGGCGGTAGATATGGCGATGTATCCGAATATCATGACCAAGGAAGTCTGCCAGCTGATCCTGGTCTAACTCCGAGATGGCCATGGACTGAGCCAATGTTGCAACCTGCTTCCGTAACTGAGTAAATGTGAACATGGCTGGGTTTGACACTTGTGCTTGTAGCGCATGTTCCTTCAAAACATCATGGCCTCTGTAAGGCCTCTGACCAGAAGGTGTTGCAAAGATGTACTGGGAACCAGCGAGAGCTGGCACTGATTGCCTTATTTTAAGGATTCTGTCCACAGTTGTCATCATCTTCTTCGTCAGCAAAATGGGAACACTCCTATTAAACTTGCCCCTGATTTCCACTCACTGAAAATGATTCACCATTTTCTTCTCAACCTCTGTGAGACCTTTCAAGATATCTTGATTGGTGATCATTAGCATTCTGGAAGTCTGATACCTTCATTCTCTGAACCTCTCCCCCTCGTTTTCGGTTGAAAAGTGATACAGCGCAAAGAGTTGCTTTAACCACTGTCGGATAATCTTCCGAAACCATCCTTGTCTCAAGAAGCTGTTGGACCTTCCTCACATCTTCACATGATGGGATCAGCTTGGGTTTGTTCATGGTCATTTTCCCGACCGACTGGGCTGCTGTAGCTGACACAATCGTACCAGTCCCCGGTGAAGACAGAGTCAAACCGCTGCGCCTCAGAGAGCTCCTGTCGCCACCTGTCATCTGAACCCTGCCCAAGCTGTTTGGATGCCAGCGACTGTTTGATCTGTGAACATTTTTTCAAAGCATGGCCTATGCGCATTGCGAGATTGCCTTTTTTGACCTGATGTGTGTCCTCATCAAATTCTGCTAGCTCTTTTACAGCCAGTACAACATGATCAAAGCTAGCTGAATTGATCACAGCATTTAAACTTGCGATTTTCATTTCTGACCTCACTCTAAGAATCTTTAATAGTCTCCCTAACTCCCGCATCCTGGAGCTGATTTGCCCAGACGTGTGTTCTTCAATGTCCCTGCGGTCAAATAATCTCTTTCCATACTCCAGAAGCAAGGGGTCAGCTCTGATGAGACGGCTTATCTCATCATCTCTCTGTCTGGCTAAAACCTTATGATAGAAGGAAAAGTCAACGTCTAAAGGTATTGGAAGCATTAGTCTGCCACGTTGAGCAGCCTCACCTCTCTTAGCGAACTGAAACCCTCCTTGTTTCTGACAGGAACGTTTTGAGCGTACAGAGATCAGCTTTTGAGGATAGAGCCCTTTGCAATGGCTACAGGCGAGAAGGTCGTCTACCTTACTAGTTTTGGTGCGATACTTAGGAATCAAAGATCCTGATTTCTTTTCAAGAACGGCAACATTATGCATGTAATCACCCTCATCTTGTATTCTGATCCATGCTTGACGTCTCTGCTTAGTCCCTTTTTTTATCATCAAAATTTTAGCAACGTCAGCCTCATCTGCATGGACATGTTGTAAGTGCGTGCTCATTTTCAAAACAAGCTTGCCACAAAATTTGCATGCATGTTTCTTGTCCCATTTGTACTTTCCTTTCCCTCTGTGACACGTGCACACCCGTTTCTTTGGTAAGCGCTCTTTCCCCACCCCCAGCATCATGTTCCTTCTGCCTATCCACATTGTCATTGCCACCCCTAATTCATCCCCTAACGCACACTTCACCTTGCTGGTACTTGCTTCACTGACACCTGCCCACCCTGAACCAGCCACTTTGAAATCTAACATATTTAACATATTCAATACAATACTGTCTGTGTCAGAGACCCCAGAGATTGATGGCGACACACCGTCTGAATCCTGTGAGCTCGAGCCAGGAACAAACTCCTCATCATCACTGTCCTTGTATTGCGATGCGCTTGCACTCTCAGTCTCAGGCCCATCCCAGGCTCCATTTGCCAACTGGAAAAGGAAAGAAGAAAAGAAAGCTGCATTGGTACAAAAGCAGCCCAATTTTGGTTTAAAGGGCCTTGCACAAGAATATAAAGAGTAATCCCGTGTATCCCATGTATGACCGATTTACATATGTGTGACCTTGGTGACGAGGGCTGGCTTTCGCAGGAGCAAAATTTATGTTTTCTGAAAATGTAAGCAGTTTTCACACATCTGTCAGCCCCGCGTGACCCTTTGAGAGAGGTCACTCAAATTGGTATGTTTACAAAGGTCTTGCCACAAAGTATCCTTGGGCCAAGCTTGAACAATGTGGCTTGAATAGTCTCCGAGAAAATGCCACTGTTAACGTTTACCATGGACGCGGACGGACGGACGACCAGTGGCCCAGAACATAAACTCACTTTTGCTTCGCACGTGAGCCAATAAAATGAAGATGATCATAGAATCACTTACCAGTTTGTAATTGGGGGCATTCCCCTGCCGTCTATGCACCCTCCTACCAGACGCACCCTCTGCGGCAGACGACGCTGGGCCATCATGCTGCAGCTGACTAATTTTGCCATGGGCCTTGGTCATGTGCCAGGAAGGGGCGTGCTTGTCCACTTCCATAGATCCCGATGGGTTTGGACATCCTGCTGCCATCTGCCGCTGGGTGTGTGCAGAAAGTGCTGAGTATAGCCAATTCAGTGCTGCAATGCAAAAATTGGTCAAATGCAACCATTGTAAACCATGGACATTTACTGCAGTACCCCCTGCCCCCTACGAACAATAACTGGTAATACAGTAACATGCGACACTTCAGTTGCAAAATCCGAAAAAAACTATTTGTGGAAGTCTGTTCTTCGAATTGCGAGGTAGTTTTGCGTACGGGGATTCAAATACACACTGACATCTGGCGCCATCTTGTTTATAGTGCATGCATGTGTCAAGTTACTTTTCGATCACAATCACACATGTCAGAAAAAAAAAGCAACCCAATCGCGTGACAGATTGACCTTGTAATGTGTTATTGAACGAATTCCTTTCATTGAAGAAGAAAGCTTTTGTTAAAATCGTGGGGTTCTATTATCTGTTACTACAAGACTGACTGAAAAGCACCGAGACGCGGGTCGTAGCAGACGGCCGCGTCTCAGTTTTCTCGGCCAAACGGGCCCATATAGGCTACTGTGCAATTGCATCTGATTGGGAGCATATCAGTTAAATAACTGCGTTGAAGAAGTACACTTGGGCGTGCTCTTAACTAAGAAATATTGCATAAAATCAATCGTACCTGATGGAACGACGGCTGGCGGGACGAGAGACAATAGAAGGGGAAACAACTCAGTTCATCTGTGCAGCCGAACGACGCTCGCTTCCGTGGTAACACACTGGCCCAGTGCGTTTAAAACACACATTAGGTAAACCTGCAGAAATGGGACATCCAATTTTTATATTTTTTTCTGACTTTTGAATGAAAGATAATGCAGAAACAATCCTCAGAAAAAATGGGTGCCTGACTTGGTCACCCAGAATTTTACACACACCCATTTTCCATAAAGATGGTAAAGAAAGTTACCCATTTCAGGGGTTTTGTGCACGCACACACACACACACACACACACACACACACACACACACACACACACACACACACACACACACACACACACAGAGAGAGAGAAGAGAGAGAGAGAGAGAGAGAGAGAGAGAGAGAGAGAGAGAGAGAGAGAGAGAGAGAGAGAGAGAGAGAGAGAGAGAGAGAGAGAGAGAGAGAGAGAGACATACATACGGCGCTTAGCGCCAAAACGACGTTCAAAAGCAAGGTTAGCGTGGCTATGCTATTATGCTATGCTATTATTGAAGGGACAAGGACTTCCAGCTGGCGCTGATTTCGTCCGGGGGGGGGGGGGGGGATGGGCCAAGGGGTTGGGGGGGGGGGAAGGGGGTTTAGTTCTGGCTGTCTGTCGCTGGTGCCCGCGCATCGGTAGTTTTACAGTCTTGCATCCTGGCTGCCCGCGCCCTATGGGGGTCGAGTCGTAGGGGGGTGGGGTGGGGGGTGGGGGGGGGGGGGTCTCCTTCGTTCTTGTCGTCCCTGACGGGTCGTTTGTTTAGGTGTGTTGGATCAGGGGGTGTTTGTTAAGTAGTTGTATTGTCTGGTTTGCGGTGGTGTGCCAAGTGTCTGGGGTGGGGTTTATGAGACCTTCCAGTGTGAGAGGTGAGTTTAGTATGTCTTCTAGTCTAGCTCTGGCGTGGTTTATGGTAGGGCAGTCTAGGAGTATATGTAAGTTCTGTTGTGAGTGTGTGGCCGCATGTACATATGACTGGGTTGGGGTGGACCAGGTATCTCTCGCCCCCTAGTCTGATTCTTGTTAGTCGGGTTTGGTCTTTACTTTTGCCTGAGAGTAGGATGGGTACGTTGTTTAGGACCCTCGTGAGGCCTTTACGTGTACCTCTTTTTGCGTGATGAAATTCTTTTTCCCATAGATTTTGGAAGGCTGGCCGGAGGGCGTTTGATCTTTCGGCTGCCGACAAGGGTAGGTCGAAGGAGGTCGATTCTTGGTCGAGGCCTTTCTTCGCTATTTTATCTGCTTTCTCATTACCTGGGATCCCTACATGGGAGGGAACCCAAATGAACTTAATTTCCTGGCCTAATTCTGTGAGTTCCGCTACTCTGAGTCTAATAAGATATGTTAGGTCTTCTCGGGAGGAGTCCAAGTTTTGGATCGCTTGGATCGCTGATAGGGATTCAGTGACTATGAGAATTTGTTTAGCTGCATTCAGGTCTGCTTTTATTACTTTGATGGCTCCTAGGATTGCCGTGAGTTCGGCTGTGAAGACCGCCGTGTGATCCGGTAATTTGATGGCTCTGTCCGATTTATGAGGAACGTGGATACCTAGTCCAGTTGCGTGTGTGCGTGGGTCGTGGGATCCATCTGTGTAGATGATGGTGTATTTGTTGTACGTGGTTGTTCTTTTTACGTCGAACTCTAGTCTCATTTTGGGCCCGTCTATTTCTTTTTTGAGCTTGGTTAGGTCCAGGTCTACTTCTATTTGGGGTAGTTTCCATGGTGGTACGTTTATTGGTGCGTTGGGTGCTTTATTTGGTAGCTTAAGATTTATGGACTCTTCCAGCTTCTGTACCACTGTTTTTATTTGGGGTTGTTGAGTGGGTTCGAATTTGGGGGTGTGGTTGGTGTTTAGGGTTTGTTTGGCCGGGTGGTCATCCGGCATACCTATTGTTTTATAGAAGAGGTTAGCTGCTCTTTCTGCTATTATGATGTTGATGGGTCTCTGGTCGCACTCCGCCAGTACAAGGAGGTTGGGGGTATGTCTTGGGACTCCCAAGACCACCCTCAGGGCCCCGACCTGGACTGTCAGGAGTTTTTTTGTTTGAGTTTTGTTGAGGTTGGTGAGGAGGGGGGCTGCATAAAGTAGCCTGGACATCACGTATGAGTGGTATAGATTTAGGAGTGATTTGGGGTCCGTGCCCCAATCTGCTCCGCTTACTTTGCACATTAGGTTGATTCCTTTCCTGGCCGACTGACAGATTTGGTTTACGTATGGTGCCCAATTATTATTGTGTGTGAATATTACTCCTAGGAATGTGACTTGTTTGCGGTATTCTATGTCGGTCCCGTCGATTTGAAGCTGAGGCACGGGGGTTCTTATTTGGTATCTTTTGGCGCGGTTGGTTTGAAATATGATAGCCTGGGTCTTTTGGGTAGAGATTTTTAGGCCTGCTCTAACTATCCATTTCTCGACTCGTGTCAGGTCTTGTTGGAGTTCTTGAAGTCCCACTAGTTCCATTTTATTCCCTTTCCATTTGTTCGTGATTTTTCCTGTTAGGGACGTGTCGTCTGCGAATTGCATTATGTTACTGTTCCTGACTACGTGTTGTAGACCCGTGAGTAGGAGTGTAAATAGGAGGGGGCTGAGTACCGATCCTTGGGGTACCCCGTTATCTAAGGTGTATTCTTTGGATATCGCGTTGCCTAATCTGACTACTATCCGACGGTCGGCCAGGAAGGCTTGGACGAAGTTGTACATTTTGTTGGATATCCCTAGGTCGCCCATCCTACTGAGTAATTTTTCGTGCCATACCATGTCATAAGCTTTTTCTATGTCTAAGAATATTCCCACCAGTTCGGTTCTCCTTTCCCGGTCGGTGTTTAGAATTTCTTGTTGTAGGGAGGCCAAATGGTCTAATGTGCTGCGTTTTTTCCTAAACCTGCTCTGTTGGGGTGGTAGGAGTTGGTGTTTTTCGCAGTAGGACGTGAGCCTGATTTTGAGAATTTTCTCCAATAATTTGCCCAGCTGAGATGTTAGTGCTATGGGCCTGTAGCTCCCTGGCTGGTATGTCGGTTTGCCGGGTTTAGGGAGTGGGAATACTATTGCTTTTTTCCACTGGGTGGGGTATTGACCACTAGTGTATATGTCATTAAATAGGGTTACAATGGCTTGTTTCATGGACGGGTGACTTTTTTTTTAATCATTTCGTATGTAATTAAGTCCGCTCATGGGGCTTTGCCTTTCCCCGTACTTTGCAGGGCTTGGTTTAGTTCAATGATGGAGATTTCGCTGTCTAGTTCATAATTCTCTTTCCATGTGGGTCTTTCAAAACATTGACTAATGTGTGGTTTAAGGTCTTTGAATTCTGCTGTTAGGTTTTCGTTCGAGCTGGCCATGCTGAAGGTGTGGGCTAGTATATCTGCTTTTTCTTGTTCGGTAGCGTACACCCTATGCTCAGTTTTTAGGGATGGCATGTCTGATCTTGGACCGTTATTGAGGGCTTTAATTTTGTCCCAGCTTTCCTTCATTTGGGATTTAATATTGTTAGATTCTGTAAAGGCATGCCAGTCTGCTTTCTTAGCTACTTTAATAGTTCTGTCGGCTATTGTTTTGGCACGTTTGTATTCTATTCTGTTTTCGGGCGTTCTATGTTTTTTCCAGATTTGAAGCTTTCGTTTCCTACTTTTTACAACGTGGTCACAGGCTTTGTTCCACCAGGATTTCCCTGGTTTTCCATTATCCGAGCTGGCGGGGGTGCTCTCCTTGACTGCTCGGATAATCGGTTAGCGTGGCTTGACGTGACGTCATTTTTATCTTGTTACTTCTTTGCCAGACCATGAGCCCTGCCCGTCTGTTATGTCATTTGCAGTCTACGGAACGCGCTCCGACCAGCCCCATCCTAAAGTCTACCGTATTCTACGGTAGACAAAAATGATGGGGAAAGTCTGTATGGAGGGGTTGCTGCTGAAGCTTCTACCGTCTGGTCGGGCACGATGTACTGTTGGCTGAAAGATTCCGGCCTCTTCAACAGAACAGCAAGAATGATGTCGACATCACACTCAGCAGTCTTGTCAAACACGGGGAAGGTACCAGCAGTACCAAAGTACGTCTCGAACACCCTATCTCCAGACGACTAAGCAGTGTGGAGACAAACATACTGACTAGTATTTTCTTAACCAGTCCTGAAAAAGTAGCATTTCTTTTGCTCGTCAGTGTATGTCTGCAAAGTGCCCAAACACAGATACGTATCAGACTACAGAAAAGAACAGTAGCATAATTAAACTTGAAGGAAAAGAAACACACATCCAATGCACAAACACCATGTTGAACGCTGTTACGCCTGTTTTCCGAATTCACGTTGCTGAATAATTATTATGTGCTGTTTCGGGCCATTCTCCACCCCCCCCCCCACCCCCAGCCCCCCCTCCACATCTCCCCTCCTGTGGACGTGTGGAGGGGAGCGGAGTGAGAGGGGTGTGGGTCAGTGATGGAAGGAGAGAAATAACTGTGCTGTTCGACGTTCATTTATATATTAATTCATGTCGGTGCAGCTACAGTACTCTAGTATTTCCCCATTGAAGAACGCACACTAAATGTTGAAAATAATAATTACATTTTATTTTACGAGCCTTGCATTTATTGTTCTTTGGAGGAAACACTAGAACACTGTGTCGTCCTTCGTAAAAACGGATACAGTGACAATACCTGACAATTACTAGTCAAAAGTAAACGTAGCTTTGAAATAAAAATGAATAGCTAATGACCTCCTCTTTTGACAGATAGATTAAATGAACACCGACAAGAGGATTGATTCATGTTCAGTCCTTCCAAATTCCTGTACGAATGAATCAGTCAATGATTCAGTCAGTCCACCATCAATGAATCCATTAGTGAATCAATAAACAAATCCATGAATAAATGAATCCACGAATGAATCCATGAATGACAAATTCATAAATGAGTGAATTAATGAAGGAAGAAACACACACAAAATACAAGTTTTCCTGCATGTTAATACACACGGTGAACATCATATCTGACAAAATGAATGTCATTTCAAGCGAAATTAATACGGAGTCAAAAAACGACCCACTTCACGCCAGAAAAAAAAGTATTTCGCACATGAAAATCACCCGCCAGATGAGAATGATTGTGCCGCAATATGTGCAAATGTAAAACATGCTTGTAATGCCTCCCCCAATAAAAAGGAATGAAAGGAAACAAAAAACATAAAAAAAAAAATAAAATAAATAAAAAAAAAAAAAAAGAAAGAAAGAAAGAAAGAAATTCAACTAACACCGTTGATACCGCTTAATGTCACAAGTATTTGATTTTAAAAGATACGTTTTATATGTGATTTTAGCGAGTATATTTATAAGGTGACACGTCACTGTCTTTTCATTGAAAGGACGTGATACGTTACTTTGCATTTTAATATGGCCATTCTATGGTCCCTTTTCAACCTTGATATGTGTTTGTATCGTATTATATTACAGTCCTAGACGATTAATATTTTTTGGCCGCAAAGATCTCCAATTATGTCAAATTTGTAATGTGTCCCTTGGCGTCACTGCGTCGTATGCATTGTTTACCACCCTTCATTTACTAGCATTCAAGGTAGTGTATCAGCGGTACCAGTTTTCAAAGTCCAGCAAAGCGGTGTGTGCTGGTTTGTGATTTTTTATTTTTTTTTTTTACATGGGGACATAGGGTTCAAATTGCCATACATTTATTAGCTCACTGAAGTGTCAGCTGGCGATTCTTTCACCACAGGTCCAATGGGCTCTAAGCACCTTGTACCACGATCGCTTAGTTGCTATAGACAGTAATACGTATAGAAAGGCATGCAGACAGGTCCTGGTAAATCAGTGGTATAGTTGAAGTGCACCCGAATTCATCAGTGTTCATGTCATACTCCATTTGTAATCGCTGTCCCCAGTCAAATATCGCCCTTCGCTTTTATCCAGGCGCCTGCACCAATGCCAAAGGTGCGAGGTTCGATACCCGGTTTCGGCGTCGGACTTTTCTCCTCTAGTTTATTTGGGCGGACCGTCGGGTGTTATCCGGGTACTCCGGCTGTTCCTCCTCCTCTTCTCTGGTACCGGTTTCAGGGCCACTTTATAAATTTAAAATACAAGCGATCAAAATTTCCGAAACCGCAATAGCTGAGCTGACCCTTCGCACCAAGTGAGTGACTCGTGTTTGTCTTGTACTATGTTTGTCTTCATAGAGAATGCATGTGTTTCACACGTGAGCGTGCGTGTTGAGTTCATTTCGCAGTGCTCTGAGCAGATTTACAGAATTGGGTAAAGCGACTATATTGTTATTATCATATCGCGGAGGGTCTTGGCGCCCCCCCCCCCCCCCCCCGCCCAATATATATACCGGTCGTACGCGGCAAAAACCTAAATCTACTCAGCAGGTCCAATATCTGTTTGGAAATATTTACTAGCATACCCCCCTCGGGGGGATGACTGGATATTCTCCAGCGGATTGCAGGGCGCCTGGGGGTAGTCCCTACTGCTTTATGTAGTAGGTGTTCAGTGGAAGGCTCAATATGATAGGTCTGTCATTCCTTCTCTCCCACTACCCTCTCTTTTCTGGAACTAATGAGTGATGCAGTAACAAAAAGGACAGCTAATGTCCTGATGACACAATGCAAGCTTACCAGCCTGGAATTCCATGGCATTAGCACAGCATTCTCAGAATTGAATGAAAAATTATATATATATATTGGTCGGAAGGGTTCGCTACACGGACCTTTGTAGGCCTGAGGGAGGCCAAAGGAATCATTGTACCCCGAAGGCCGAAGGCCTGAGGGGTACAATGATTCCTTTGACCTCCCGAAGGCCTACAAGTGTCCGTGCAGTGAACCCCTCCGACCAATAACGTATTTGTTTTCATTCCTCCACTATTTTCGTAAAAGAAATCAAGAAGACATCTTGCGACTTGGATCACGCCAGACATGACTGACGTCAAAGGAATATACATTTATCTCTTGGCTTGACTTCGCGAACGAAGATTTTATAGGAGTTGCCCACGACGTCTGCAGGCTTGTTCGTGGCTGCGGAGGCCAATCCGAGACAGGCAGGTTCGACCGCAGTGGCTGCAGGGGAAGGTATGGCCAGGGTTCTGAGTTGCGGCATCTCTGTTTTTTCTCCTGAGCCGCTTGTCCTTAAGGCTAGCTCTGTGAGAGTCCTCAAAGGAGACAGCTGCCTTGTAAATGGTGGAGCGCCAGGTGTCACGGTCCGCAGCAAGCGAAGACCACTGGTGGTGGTCGATTTGGCAGGCACTAAGTGACTTCTTGAGACAGTCTTTGTATCTCTTCTTTGGTGCCCCTCTGTCACGGTGTCCAGTAGCAAGCTCGCCGAACAGGGTGATCTTTGGTAGGCGATTATCCTCCATCCTGGAGACATGCCCCGCCCAGCGGAGCTGTGTCCGCAGCAGCAAAGCCTCGATGCTCACAGTTTCGGCCTGTTCAAGGACCTCGACGTTGGTGACATAGTCACTCCAGTGAATGCCCAGGATGGTACGCAGGCAGCGCTGGTGGAAGCGTTCGAGGAGTCGTAGTTGGCAGCGGTAGAGGGCCCAGGACTCGGAACCATACAGCAGGGTGGTGAGGACCACAGCTGACTGTTCCAACTATCGGGGAATTACCCTGCTGTCCATTGCTGGGAAAATCCTTGCAAGGCTGCTCCTGAATCGGCTGGTACCTGCCATCGCTGAAGACCAACTCCCAGAGGGCCAGTGTGGCTTCAGAGCAAACAGGAGCACCACCGATATGGTCTTTGTGCTGAGACAGCTACAGGAGAAGTGCCGCGAGCAGAACAAAGGGCTGTACGTAACATTTGTCGACCTAACAAAAGCGTTCGACACTGTGAGCAGGCAAGGCATGTGGCAGATCCTGGAGCGACTTGGCTGTCCCCCAAAGTTCCTCAACATGATTGTCCAGCTACACGAGGACCAGCAAGGCCAGGTCAGACTCAACAATGACCTCTCAGAACCATTCCCTATTCTCAACGGCGTAAAGCAGGGCTGCGTGCTGGCACCGACCCTCTTCACCATCTTTTTTAGCATGATGTTGAAGCAGGCCACAGTGGACCTCGATGATGACGATGCAGTGTACATCAGGTATCGTCTCGATGGCAGCCTGTTCAACCTCAGACGACTGCAGGCCCACGCGAAAACCCTAGACCAACTGATTCGTGAGCTGCTTTTTGCTGATGATGCTGCCCTCGTTGCACACACAGAGAGAGCCCTGCAGCGCATCACGTCTTGCTTCGCAGATGCTGCCCAGCTCTTTGGACTCGAGGTCAGTCTGAAAAAGACAGAGGTCCTCCATCAGCCGGCACCCAAGACAGTGTATCGCCCTCCTCACATCACCATTGGCGAGTCTGAACTAAAGTCAGTGCACCAGTTTACTTACCTTGGCTGCATTATCACGTCGGACGCCAAGCTGGACAAGGAGCTTGACAGCAGGCTGGCAAAAGCGAACAGCGCTTTCGGGCGACTTTTCAAGCGGGTGTGGCACAATCAACAGCTGAAAACAGGCACCAAGATCAGCGTGTACAGAGCTGTGGTCCTCACCACCCTGCTGTATACATTTATACATACTAGACTTATGGCGTAATTTAAAATATGTCATGACGTTGCCGTCTCCTGTACTGAGTGTGCTTGTTGTTTCGAACAACACTAAGTAACTTTGTACTTTAGAACGTTTGGCGATCTTTTATATAACAAAACTGGCATCCGAGATGCGTCATCGAAAGGGCTACAAAACGTCCGCCATTTTCGCTACAAGTGTTTTTTATATCACGGTCACATGGTACGGTTTGAGCTAAAGTGAATGGTCGTGTGACGTAGGGAGGAAAACAAATATATAGTATTTGTTTTCCTCCCTACGTCATACGACCAGTCACTTTAGCGCAAACCGTACCATGTGACCGTGATATAAAAACCCCTGTAGCGAAAATGGCGGACGTTTTGTAGCCCTCTCGATGAAGCGTTATGACCTCGTTTTCGAGTCTTGATAGCAACTCGGTTCGACGAAATAGCAGAAGAAAAAAAAACCGCACTAAAGTAGTGCTATTTGACATACTACTCATCGTCTGCCTTATTTTTTACGAAGTGAGGAGCTAACTTAAACAATATTTCACCACTAATTACACAGCGCAAATAGCAAAAACCTTCGCCAAATCCATCTCACCGCCATGCACCGAACATTTTCAAAGTTCAGGAAACCACGGAACAAATATAGCGGCTTCCGAGTTATTTTTAACCAATCAGAAACAGCAAATACCTTTGCATCCAGCATGCGTTGTAAAGAACACACTGACGTCTGCCTCAGCCGGCAGATTTCAATATTATGCCACGATTCCAACAAAGCACCGAACAACAAATTCAAGAACTAAAACGAAAATACACACCCACGGCACACACACGATAAAATCTAACAACACAGCAGTTTACACTCTTCGTGATTACCTCAAAAAAATAATAAACAGGATGTGATTACCTCAACAAAAACAAAAACAAAAATAATACTAAGCAGGATTTCGATTTGTTTGAAAACAAAAAAATGAATGCGGTCCTTTCACTATCTGACCTCATGTGAACGCTGTAAAATGAAATCTTACCTTAAAATCCCTCCTAGCATCAGTCCTGTCAACATTGTTTAGTTCATTAGTATTAGCCCACGGCAACATTGCTGACATCCGAAGCACAGGGTGGATAAATCATAAGTGTTTCTGATGCCAAGAGTGTTACAAAGGTACAGTTCATCTCTTTAACTGAGAATTATAGGTTATTTAGTTAATTGAATGAGTGAATGATGATGCCATGTGTTGTATGGGCAGACAGTGAATTTCCCCATGAGGGATTAATTGTATTGTATTGTATTGTATTGTATTGTGTATGGGTCCCCAAATGGAATTGGTAGGTAAAAACCTATGCATGGGTACCTGTGTACAGATCCTGAACTTATTATAGGTAGAAACCTGTGTATAGGTCCCCAGCTTGTAGATAGAAACCTGCCTATATGTCCCCAACTTGTTGGTAGAAACCTGTGTATGTGTCTCAACGTTTCGGTAGCAATCTGTGTATAGGTCCCCAAACCTGTTTAATGGTCTCCAACTTGTGTATAAAATGTGCATTTCTCCCAGTCACTTAACGCACCCCTCTTTGCTATTTTTTTTTTTTGTGGGATGCTTTTTGATGCTTTGACCACAGTAGATCTATGATCATTGGTCGATAATGCACAATTCTCTCCCCTGGCAGTGCTTTTTCCTATTTACTTAGTGGTTCTCTTTTTTCGGTATTTATAGGTAGAAACCTGTGCATGGGTCCCCAACTTGCAGGTAAAAACCTTTGTATAGGTCCTGAACTTGTAGGTAGAAACCTGTGTATATGCCCCCAGCTTGTAGATAGAAACCTGCGTATATGTCCCCAACTTGTAGGTAGAAACCTGTGCATGGGTCCCCAACTTGTAGGTAGAAAACTGTGTATGGGTCCCCAACTTGTAAGCAAAAATCGGGGTACAGGTCCCCAAATTGCAGGTAGAAACCTGTGTAGGGGTCCCCAACTTGTAGGTAGAAACCCGTGTATGGGTCCCTTATTTGTAGGTGAAATCCTGTGTATAGGCCCCCAACTTGTAGGTAGAAATCTGTTTAATGGTCCCCATCTTGTAGATAGATACCTGTGTATAGATCCCCAACTTGTAGGTAGAAACCTGGTTATAGGTCCTCAAATTGTAGGTAGAAACCTATGTTTGGGTCCCCAACTTGTAGGTAGAGAACTGTGTATGTCTCCCCACCTTGTACGATACACTTTTCCCGTAAGAAAACGCTTAAAAGCGCTAGGAAGTAAAAAACCAATGCTTTGTTTTGCATTTGTCCACAGCCTATGTGTTGCAGTCTTTTTTTTAGACATGATTTTTTTCAAGAACAACACAAGATACAAAGTGTATTCAGTAGTTGTCTAAAATACGCGATATCGATTATGTCTCACTGGAAACGATATTCCTTGGCCAAAGGCCATTCCTGTCGTTAGATTCAATAAAATATACAAAATACACGGCTTTTTGGATGACAGAAACGCGCACAGAAAGCAAAAAAAGATAAAAATATGTGAAACGCAATGTGTAAGAACACGGATTTTCAACACATTTTCAGTTACAAGTTAGGGACACAAGTGTGTAATCTGGTTCCAAGTTACACACTTACACATTTCTGACACAACCTACAATTTGGGGACCTGTTCCAAAATCAATCGGGAAATACCTATCTATATGTGGGTTTTTTGTTAGGGTGTAGATCACGTTTCCGGTGTTAGTGCAAGTTTGGGACGTCACCAATTTGTACCCTGTTCCCAACTTGTAAGTTGGAAAATGGGCGCTGTCCCCAACTGGTAGGTGGGGGCATCTCTCTCTCTCTCTCTCTCTCTCTCTCTCTCTCTCTCTCTCTCTCTCTCTCCCTCCCTCTCCCTCTCCCTCTCTCTCTCTCTCTTTCTCTCTCTCTCTCTCTCACACTGACACACACACACACACACACACACACACACACACACACACACACACACACACACACACACACACACACACACACACACACACACACACACACACACACACTTGTTCAGTTGCTTAAGAGGCTAGGTGTGGCTTAGTCGTATTTCCTATGGACATCATATTACCAGAGTACGTTTGGTATATATCTTCTATTTTGACCTGGGCTATCTATACCTCTCTTCGTCCGCACTGTATGAACATATGCTATTACAGATTTCCATAACAATCCCGCAAATTACACAACTCGACCAATCAGAAAAGAAACGTAACCAAAACTCATTAATATTCATTAAAAAAAAAACAAAAAAAAAAAACGCTCTAGGTCTATATACAATCTTCCACTATCACCTAGGCGCATTCCGTAAATGTTGCGAAATGTATCCAATATATGTACTAGAAAACTTTGACGTCATATTTTGAGGTTACTAGAACGATCGTGCCTTTTCCAGAACTTCAGGCACAACCTAGGTCGGACTTTGCAACAAGTTAGCCAAACTCACAAACCAGATAGGTGAGGTTAGCGCTGGTAGAAATGTACACAAACCAAAGGGAATTACTCAGCGCTGGACAGACAAACAGTTAGATCCCCTGCCCCCACCTATCAGGTACCCAATCGCCAGCCCACAGAAACGTACGCAGGTATAGAACAAGACGATCATATTAAAAAGGATGCATCACATCAAGCCGATAGCCCATATCTTTTTCTGGAACTTAGGAAGTAGGCAGGAGAAACACACATACACACACAAAAAGGTGCACTACTAAATGTGGTCGGGTAAATACCCTGATTTTCCACAGTATATGCACAAAAACAATACAACAACAATGTAACGATACAAATTTTGCCTCGACTTATAGAATACTCACAAACCAGAAAGGTGAGGTTAGCGCTGGTAGAACTGTACACATACCAAGGGGAATTACTCAGCGTTGGACAGACAAACAGTTAGATCCCCACCTATCAGGCACGCAATCGCCAGCCCACAGAAAAATAAATAATTAGAAATTAGCCAAAGTCTAGCTACACTTCAAACGCACTATATAGTGCGAAGGTTTGTGGTGGGCAAAGAGAGGTAATCGACTGATAGTCGAAGCATCAAAAGTTGCGTCCCATAAAAGCGGCGAAGCTCTCGGGGTACTCCCTATTTACATTATTCTTAAAAAGGAAGAGAAAACAAAATAATTGTATTTTGAGTTGTATTGTCAGTTGAATGTGTATATTGTCTTCCACGCGAGTAATTAGCGAGTTGATTTTGACGGCAACATTTACGCGCTCGACATTAAATTTCCGTCAATATCAGCTCACTAATCGCTCTCTAGCTCAGACTGCACGCAGCACTCCATGGAAAAGCCCGGATCGCAATACAATTACAATAGTCTCCTGTAAACACTGAAATCACACCCTTCTTTTAAGACTTAAAACTCTTTACATTTGTGTACAGACTACTTTCTGTTCTGAAAATACACATTTTGTGCAGACAAAACGAATAACTCGTATTAAATTCATCTTTTTCTTTCCTTATGTGTCAAACTGAATCGTTCATACAGTTTATAATTTTCAGCGTTAACGCTATTACGATATTAATGTATACTAAAGTTTAATATTGCTGTTGTACTGTTAATGCATTCAAATCGACTTGATATCGCTGTTGTTGTGTTGTTAACGGATGCCTGTTGACGGAGGAAACTGGCCAAAAACAAAATCCAGACCAAAAAAGTGACTGCTAAGCGTGTAAATACAAAGAAAATCTCCCCCCCCCTCCCCCCCCCCCACAAAAAAGAAAAGAAAAGAAGAAACGTGTTTCTTTTTTTCACTGCGATGGAAAATGCACGCCAACTCGAAGGGCAGTTCAGGACGGGCTCCAACAGTATTGCGGATGATCTGAATGTTGTGTGTTTGTCAGTATACTGTATTGCAGCTGTTTGTGTTGTATGCGGAACAGCGCTACTCATTTTGCTAATGTGAATTTAGTCAGTGCAGTGTTAGTGCCAGTGTGCTGACGTGCTGCTGTGTTTTGCAGGCGGCACTGCGGCTGGCCGACGCACGGCTGTTGAAGCGATCGCTGCAGGACGCGCTGCAACAACATTTCGAGCTGCTGCAGGAGGCGGAGGACGACATCATGGAGCGCATCCAGGCACTGAAGGCTAAACACCAGGCCATCTCACAGCGCAAGCGTTCCCACTACATGTGTCTCGTCAACCTCATTGCTTGCTACCGCAAGTAGTTGCGTGTCATAGTTCAGAGCCGACTGTTATCCGATGATGGCCGGCACGAGCAGCACTTTTTTTGGTCACCGTCTTGACACACAGAGCCCTGGGACCGACAAGCCCGCATTTTGGAGTTAGCCTCTGAAGACTACAATATAGTTTGTGAGACGGATCGACCATGCTAGTTCATGAGTAGTGTCAGAATAGCTTGGCGCCTGGACACTCAAGGCTATCCTGCAAACACCCTTATGGTCGATTGATCTCGTAATGTGTATGGCTGCACGAGTTAATCTTGTACGCAACACATGGGTAAGACCAGATTCAAGTCGTTTAGTTTGCTGTCTGTTCGCACCATCTGACGTTCAGCTGTATAAATAAACAACTGACGAGGACACGACCACGCTGTGACGTGTGCCATGTAATTTTCGACTACACTAAGCTGACATTACAGCCCATACCGCACATTACATAGGAAAGCGATGGTTAGAATAATTACAGCTGCAATTTCAAACTAAGAACGTCTGATGATTATACGTTATAAAAGTATGTGTATACAGTATAAATGCACGTGTATAGAACAGCGTAATCTGACGGTAACTATGGACACTTTTCCAGCTGAATCAATGTAAATTGCCTGTGTATTAGTCTTTTTATTAGTCTTTGGATAAAATGTTGGTCGCTCCTTTGTTAAGGAAACATTATCAACAGTATGAGACTATGCCGGCTATAATTATGTTACAGTATTTTGATGATAAACGGAAAGAGCCAGGGTTCCGTCCGCAGTGTGTCTATTTATTATAATGTTAATTGTTTCTTGTGCGCATTTGTTCCGACAGGGTATGTAGACAGGACTACGCCTGTGCACGTAGCGGAGATAAAGACTACATCCCGTACGACCCATTAGGCTGCAATTTATGCTTGGATCAGACAAAATGTAAGTCAATATTGTTCAAGTTTAGCATCCCTTAGCTGCAAATAGATTGGCGCACCTGTAGCTAGTTGCAGAGGTAAAAATTGTGGCCGTAAACTGTCAAATTTGATGAAATCGGCGAGATTTAAGTGTACAAAATTTGATCGATCGCGTGTACCGATTCGTCAGGCCAGATTCTGCTGCTTAGCTGCATCTACACTACACTAAATACACGTGTCAACATTTTTGTTGGTTGTACAAAATGACAACAAGGGAATGTTAGTGTCCTTCGAACTGAAAAGAAAATTGATGTTGGGACTACGCTGTGCAAAAGACGATCTCGGTTGTTTAGAAATGGCCTATATATAGTGTGAAAGATTTGGGACTACACTGTGCACACGACAGAAACAGGAAACATATCTTGTTTGAAGTACTTGCAGTGCAACTAGTAGGTATGACATTTCCAAATGCCAAAACAAAAATTAACATTTAAAGCAAATATGATATTTAGGCGAATAATGTGTATTATGTAAATAAGTTATATTTGCAAAACAACAAAAACATAAAGATGTGACCAGATGTTCTTTGTAAAGTCCCTTCTATTTATAAAAGGGACTTTTTAGGATGGGTCGCAGTGGGGTGAATTTAATAGCATGTCCATGATGGTAAAGGTGGGCAGGCCTAAACCTCTGACAACTGAAGTAACAAGATACAAATTACATGTCTATTTACGCTAACCTCATTGCTGAATGTACATTTGGCGCAAAAGGCCGTATGTGCATGTGCATGTGTGTGTGTGTGTGTGTGTGTGTGTGTGTGTGTTCGTGTGTGTGTGTGTGTGTGTGTGTGTGTGTGTGTGTGTGTGTGTGTGTGTGTGTGTGTGTGTTTGTGTGCGCGTATGTGTGTAGACACGAGAATCTCAGATCATTGCTGTACGCAGAAGCTTGAAACTTGGCAAAATACTTTATTTAAGGGGTGGCTAAGACAGCCTCCGAGCATGTTGTAACTGGATGTCTCATTGAAGACATAAAAAAAGCCGGTTGACCCAGATTAGAGTCCGTAATTTTTGTCATATTTAATTGAAATTTTGGATATAGCTAGTTTGGAGAAAGACATTGGATGAGTTTGTTAGCCAGCTTTGTGCCTTTTCAAATTTTTCAATAATAATTAATTCATTTTTGCAAGTTTTGGATCTACTAATACTCCCATCAAACAGTCAGCCCCGGAAGATGCTGTGTGGAGCGAACAGTCATCCCTGGAAGAGGATGCGTGCCTTTCGGATGAGTGACGTGAAACATCATTTTCGTCACTGTATACACGGCGTCCTGAGATGAGCCATGCCATGACGTCAAGCTTATATTGACGTCATTTGATGCTCGTGCTATTTTTCTTCAGAATCCCTGTCGCTACTCCAGCCCACAGAGCGTACTAATTACGGGAAGCGCCGTTTGTCTGTTTTTGTTTGTGTGTGCCGGCGTGTGTGTTGATCAGGTTTAGAGAGGAGAGAAATGGATCAGAAGGATACGCTTAACAATATGAACAACTGTGAATGTTCCTAAAAGAAAAACGCATGTGAGCTCCAGACAATGACGCAGACTTTTGGATGAAATCCTCATCTTGTTTAATATGAGATATTTCAACATCAGGATCAGGTCAAAGACAAAAGGTTGACCCGTGACAGGGAGGACAGCTCTTGTATAGAAGGGACTTTGTGGATTATGATTTATCCCATCTTGTTTAATGGTGAACTGATGTAAGACGATTGAAAGCCTCAAACTATGGTTGGAATATGTTGTATTTACGTCTGAATAAAAAGGCAAGATTTGTCCATAACACGACTGACGGTTTCGTAACACAACTGACAGTCTCATAACACGACTGACAGTCGTGTTGCGATTTACATCTGGTTCAATACATCACAATAAAGATTTAGAATATATCTTGTTGTTTCACAGCTTGCAAGCTGTTCAGCTTCTTTAGGTGAAGCTTGCAACGTGACCATTAGAAACTACAGAATGAATATACCCACAGCTCTTCGTGTCTTTGGTAACACGACTAACATCAGCTGTTAGTCGTATTACCATAATTACTTACGGCTAAAAAATAAGCAAGGTTTGTAAATCCAACCGTATTTTTTCTTCTTCTTCGTCTTCTTTTTGTGGGAGTATTCTGCCCGGATTGAAGTGGTCCACCATGCACTTCTTACCTCATAAATTATAAAATAATAATAATATTTATATGGCGCATTTCTCATATTTATAATATAACTCAATGCGCAGGACATAGCCGCGAACTGAACCCAACAAGCACGCTCACGTGAATCACGCGCATTCCCTCACACACTGTACATAAACACAGAACATTCACGTGGTGCTAAGGGCAAGCTCAAGCGAGCTACTGAAATTTTGGAAATTTAAAAGTCGTTTTATATATTTTTGAAATTTGATTAAGTGGACTGAAATTAATACCGAATACGTGGGGGAGGAAAGAGCCGGAGTACCCGGAGAAAGAACCCCCGACGGTCTGCCCGAATTAATGGTGACACTTACTAGAGGAGAAAAGTCCGACGCCGGAACCGGGTATCGAACCTCGCACCTCTTGCATTGGTGGCAGGCGCTTTTACTGCTGCGCCACGGATCGCCCCAGTGCGATAGCAAACGGTAAGTCTATAAAATCGGCCAATGGTGTCATGCAACTGGCCCCAGTTGGAGTTTGAAAACATGTATTACTGACTTCAGCGTCCGTCGTAAACTATAGAAGCAGTCATCCTACAAATCCCACACATCCCAGTAAAGGTTGAATTGGACGAACCGCCCACCGCTGAAGAGACCCTCACAGCCATCCACCAGCTCAAGAGTGGCAAAGCAGCAGGCATTGATGGAATACCGCCAGAGATCTGGAAACATGGAGGCACAGCACTGCACAACAAGCTCCATGACTTCTTTCTCTGCTGCTGGGAGGAAGGAACACTACCAAAAGATCTCCGTGATGCAGTCGTTATCACCCTGTACAAGAACAAAGGCGAGAAGTCTGACTGTTCCAACTATCGGGGAATTACCCTGCTGTCCATTGCTGGGAAAATCCTTGCAAGGCTGCTCCTGAATCGGCTGGTACCTGCCATCGCTGAAGACCAACTCCCAGAGGGCCAGTGTGGCTTCAGAGCAAACAGGAGCACCACCGATATGGTCTTTGTGCTGAGACAGCTACAGGAGAAGTGCCGCGAACAGAACAAAGGGCTGTACGTAACATTTGTCGACCTAACAAAAGCGTTCGACACTGTGAGCAGGCAAGGCATGTGGCAGATCCTGGAGCGACTTGGCTGTCCCCCAAAGTTCCTCAACATGATTGTCCAGCTACACGAGGACCAGCAAGGCCAGGTCAGACTCAACAATGACCTCTCAGAACCATTCCCTATTCTCAACGGCGTAAAGCAGGGCTGCGTGCTGGCACCGACCCTCTTCACCATCTTTTTTAGCATGATGTTGAAGCAGGCCACAGTGGACCTCGATGATGACGATGCAGTGTACATCAGGTACCGTCTCGATGGCAGCCTGTTCAACCTCAGACGACTGCAGGCCCACACGAAAACCCTAGACCAACTGATTCGTGAGCTGCTTTTTGCTGATGATGCTGCCCTCGTTGCACACACAGAGAGAGCCCTGCAGCGCATCACGTCTTGCTTCGCAGATGCTGCCCAGCTCTTTGGACTCGAGGTCAGTCTGAAAAAGACAGAGGTCCTCCATCAGCCGGCACCCAAGACAGTGTATCGCCCTCCTCACATCACCATTGACGAGTCTGAACTAAAGTCAGTGCACCAGTTTACTTACCTTGGCTGCATTATCACGTCGGACGCCAAGCTGGACAAGGAGCTTGACAGCAGGCTGGCAAAAGCGAACAGCGCTTTCGGGCGACTTTTCAAGCGGGTGTGGCACAATCAACAGCTGAAAACAGGCACCAAGATCAGCGTGTACAGAGCTGTGGTCCTCACCATCCTGCTGTATGGTTCCGAGTCCTGGGCCCTCTACCGCAGCCAACTACGACTCCTATAACGCTTCCACCAGCGCTGCCTGCGTACCATCCTGGGCATTCACTGGAGTGACTATGTCACCAACGTCGAGGTCCTTGAACAGGCTGAAACTGTGAGCATCGAGGCTTTGCTGCTGCGGACACAGCTCCGCTGGGCGGGGCACGTCTCCAGGATGGAGGATCATCGCCTACCAAAGATCACCCTGTTCGGCGAGCTTGCTACTGGACACCGTGACAGAGGGGCACCAAAGAAGAGATACAAAGACTGTCTCAAGAAGTCACTTAGTGCCTGCCAAATCGACCACCACCAGTGGTCTTCGCTTGCTGCGGACCGTGACACCTGGCGCTCCACCATTTACAAGGCAGCTGTCGCCTTTGAGGACTCTTACAGAGCTAGCCTTAAGGACAAGCGGCTCAGGAGAAAAAACAGAGATGCCGCAGCTCAGAACCCTGGCCATACCTTCCCCTGCAGCCACTGCGGTCGAACCTGCCTGTCTCGGATTGGCCTCCGCAGCCACGAACAAGCCTGCAGACGTCGTGGGCAACTCCTATAAAATCTTCGTTCGCGAAGTCAAGCCAAGAGAGATTTTCCATTCAAGACACAAGACTTCAAACTTTGCCCAGGCCAGACCTTTCTAAACGTACAAATTCTAGTGACCTCTCTCAAAGATCAGGGTCACAGGGGATCAAGAAATACGTCAAAACTAGCAATGTTTTGACAAAAGACCTTTTTTTCCTCACAACCTGAAGCCCAAACTTAGTACAATTACAAAGACCTTCCAATGCTTACTAATTTGGATGACCCATCGGAAAGGTCAAGGTAAAAGAGATCAAGAAATAGGTATGTCAATACTTATGTGGATCATATAAAAATGTTTCCAACAAATTTTGAATAAGTTGTTTCAGACTGACTTTCTGTCGTCTCATATTTCGTGCAAATCTGAAAAAACAGTCATATAGTTCAAGGGGGACCTAAATAGGAGTTAGTTACTGCAGGGGTTAGTCAATGAACATCCATACCTAACATAAGCCAGACGTGAAAAACTGGATGACAACAAACAAGCTTAAACTGAACGACGACAAAACGGAAGCCATGATGGCACTCGCCAGAAGCTCTCCCAGCTCCCACTCTCTCTCCACCTTCAACTCGACAGCACCCCCATCTCCCTCTCTGACTCGGCCAAGAACCTCGGAGTTATTCTCGATTCCTCTCTTTCCATGACCAGCTTCGTCTCCGCCACGGGCTAGGCATGCTATTTCCACCTCCGTCGCATCAGTCAGATCAGAAAATACCTCACCACCGAAGCTGCCACCAAACTTGCTGTCTCTCTCATCTCGCATCGACTATTGCAACTCTCTCCTTTCCGGCCTCCCTCACTCCACCACTTTCACTCTCCAGCGCATCCAAAACAACGCTGCCCGCCTCGTCCTCAGAAAGAAAAAATCCGACCACATCATTCCCCTGCTCAAACTCCTTCACTGGCTCCCCATCCCCCATCGCATCCAATACAAGATTCTGTCTCTGCTACAAATCCCTGAACAACTACGCTCCTGCCTACCTCTCCAACTTACTTCACCCCTACACTCCTTCCCGCTCCCTCCGCTCCGTCTCCAACCCTCTCCGCCTCCACATCCCCCGCACCAAACTCAGCACTTTCGGCCCCCGCTCCTTCTCCGTCTACGGTCCATCCACCTGGAACACTCTCCCACTCTCTCTTCGTCAGAAACACTCTCTCTCCTCCTTCCAGTCCGCCCTCAAAACTCACCTCTTCCAACAGTTCTAGCACTATAACATCACCACACCCCCCACCCCAAGCTGACTGTCGTAATGTATTTGTGGTACGTGAGTCATTGTCTAAAGCGTGCGCATGCGTGCGCGAGTTGTGAGGCGCGCTTAGAGTTATAATTATTATAAGATGAGCGCATTATAAATACCGTAATTATTATTATTTATAAGCCATTGCATGCAGCTGACATGACTTGGGTGTAACTTGCGTTGTGTTTGTTGTTCCCTTAAATGTTCGTGTTGATCAGCCCCGTATAAAATAGTCAACATTCCAGCCTGGGTATTTTAGCAAACGGCACAACGCAATCTGTCATAACAGACAATTTTCCTTTGCCTCTATCATACGTCTTTTTCCGGCATGTATTTTTATTTGACATTTTAATGGAATTTCAACTATATAGTTTATCGACAGTATTTTACTGTATATTAAAATCAGACAGCTACATAACGAATAAGTGTAACAATTCAACGTTGGCTAGGGGGGCAGCGATTTATGCACAGTGTAGTCTCACATTTTTCACACCGTAGGCTATCTCGATGCAACCGCGACCATTCTGCACATCGTAGTCCCAACATCAGACACCCTTTTCAGCTGGAAAGAGACTATAATTCCATAATTTAAACACAGAATACCACTTGTACAACCCGCACGATTGTGTAGTGTGGACGCTGTTTTGCAGCAGAATCTGTCCCAACGAATTGGACACGTTATAGATCAAATTTTGCACACCAAAAGGTAACTGATTTCTTCAAATTATGACAATTTTCCGCCAGTTTTCGAAATTCTGCAAAGAGCTGCATGTGTGCAGCTAGCAGATGTTTGAAATGAACAACATCGACTAATATTTTGTCAGATACATGCATAAATTGCAGCCTTGTGGTTCTTTGGGGACGTAGTCCCGCCTTCCACACCGTATTCCTCTCTACATACCCTGTCCGAAGAGGCATAAAAAACAAGCGTGTGTGTGTGGTGAACGGGGGAGGGGGGGGGGGGAGGGGTGGGGTGGGGGGGTGGGGGGTGGGGGGGGGGAATCACTGTGTGAGCGTAAGGTGTTAGTATCGCTCTGTTTCTCTGCGTGTGCGTGTGTGCGTGTGTGTGTGTGTGTGCGCGCGCGCGCCAATGTGTCACTGTACGTGTGTGCCTTTGTGTGTGCTTGATTGATTGATTGTACATTGCTTTACGTCCCGACAGCATCAAGACTTTCTCAGGACGTGCCTGCACTGCTTGTAAAAAAACCCCCAACTAAACAGAATTTTGAATGTATGTCGCCAGCCGTCCAATACGTTAAATAAACCTACGACATGGGGCCTAAATAAAGCCAAGACCATTCAGCAACACACATCCAATATCAAGAGCTACAGGTAGCGCAGACAGTAGGGAGAGTTTAAAAAAGGAAAATACAGGTGAATGGACCAAGGGTAGACAGAAACAAATGCCCCAGAATAGAGGGGAAAACCCACCCTGTGGGGCTGACCAGGGTGACCCTGGGAACTAAAAAGTAGTTAACCCCGCCCAAGCCCCCCAGGGCAGATCCGGGTGGGGGTACAGGTGAATGGACCAAGGGTAGCCAGAAACACATGCCCCAGAATGGAGGTGAAAACCCACCTTGTGGGGCTCACCAGGGTGACCCTGGGAACTAAAATGTAGTTACCCCCCCCCCCCCCATGTCCCCAAGGCCAGACCCGGGTGGGGGGTCTGTGTGTGCGTGCGTGTGTGTGTATGCATGTCAACGTGTACGCCGGAGGGGTTTTCAGATCATTTGAGACCAAGTGGTTTCTGGCATGAGCACCGAACTGAACAAGAAAATATATTATATCACTTTAAGAACAACATAATCACTTAATTCATGGCCAAATATCGGTAATTTTTTTGCCTCAAAACATGACCCAGAATGTAACGTTTTCCATATCTGATTTTTCAGCGTTTGTAATGAAAAGCGTAGCATTCTGAACATCTGAAAAGCATTTTTTTCTCTGGAAATTCTGGCGAATGCGTGAGCAAGGGGAAAGTGCAAAAAGGCGAAAATTGTAATAAAAAGTTAACTCCTCGTTTAACTATCGGCAGTCGACGACACAGACCCAAGGTTTAGCCTTACAGAGACTAAATATGTTGTACATTTGTCATCTCTTTACAGAGCCTTGACCAAAGGACTTAGACACAGGAAGATCGCGTTGACATTTTTTGAAGACTTGACAAGAAGTGGGGTAGGGTGCGTTTCGTCCAAACACACCTGCAAAAGTACTTACACTGTGACTCAGGATGCTTAAACGAGATACTTACATGGAATTAGTTTTGGATGCATAAATTTAAGCCACACAGAAAGGTCCAGAATTGGCTAAGGTGCACAAAGGCCGGCCTCCTTAAATTGCAAGAAGACGTCACTCTCAAACGAAAGTGGTGTTTTTTTCCATACTAAAGGATTTGTTCTACAAGTACCGGGCAAGATAAAAGACACCATCAATACCAGGTCCTGCACAAACTCTGTACCTACTGAAGTGAACAGATTCTAAAAAAATGCAAAAACAAAACACTGACAACACAGAATAAAAATCCTGCTGAAAACGCACCTGCCTGCAAGTGCAAGCTTCTGCAAAAAACACCTTTAACATGAGAATGTGTAAACTTTGCCACGAACTGTCCGCTTCCACGATCTGACTCATGGTGTATTCTTTTTTGTTACCACACTTCAAGAACTGGATTACTGAAAGCATTTCAAACACTCGCTGAACCCTCGGAATCGTGTATTTGTGTGTGTGTGTGTGTATGTATGTATGTGTGTGTGTGTGTGTGTGTGTGTGTGTGTGTGTGTGTGTGTGTGTGTGTGTGTGTGTGAATCTCTCTTACACATTCTGAATATATGAAACAAAAACAAACAAACAATGACATCCAAACAAAAAGCACCAATCGCAGTAAAACAATGGCCACAACTTCCTCATACACACAATGAAATCCCACTGAGGAATCCAAAACGAACAACAGCGTAACAAGACTTACTCATTCCGAAAAAAATATCCGTCACTCGTTCAACTGTTTAATTTCTTTATGTTTGACGGTTGTTTCATACGTTCTGATGAACGTATGTCCTACCAGACTTTTCTGAAATGTTGCAAAAGAGGTGACATGACGTAAAGTTTACAAACACATAGGCAGAAATGAACTTTACGGTCCAACACCAAATGTCTGCTTCAAACATACAGAACCCGGCAAATCTGACACTGCTGAACACGTTTCATCGAGTAAATTCCCTCTCGGAGGCCTCCGATGTTGGAGAAAACAGGGGTACAAGTTGCCTTAGATGCGACCATAGACATAAATAAATAATTAAATAAATAAATAAATAAATAAATAAATAAATCAGCGCATTAAACTGAGGCGCTTTATCCCAATTGAAAATCTGCTCAAAGCGTCGCCGCAAACTGAACCCAAGAAGCACGCTCACGTGAATCACGCGCATTCACTCACACACTATCTATAGATCTATCTATATCCCGTAGTCTTGCCGACCGTTGGGGCACCACTGATGACTTGGCGACCAGCTCCCTCCATTCCACTCTGTTCTCTGCCATTCTTAGCGTTTCACCCAGCCTCAGTCCTGTCCACTCTGAGATATTGTCCTCCCATCTTTTCCTCTGTCTTCCTCTCCTTTGTCCTCCTTGCACAGTGCCCTGCAGAATTGTTTTGGCAAGCCCTGTTGAACGCGTGACATGCCCATACCACTTCAGTTTGCGTTTTTTTTCACAATGGCTAATAGGTCTTCATAGAGCCCGATGGCTTGCCTGATTCTTCTTCCCACTTCCTCGTTCGTGATGAGATCTCTGTATGAAATGCCAAGCAGCCTTCGAAAACATCTCATTTTAGTGGCTTGTATCCTCCTTTCAAGGTCTGCTGTGAGGGTCCATGACTCGCAGGCATACAAGAACACTGGGATGACTAAGGAGCGCATCAGTCTGATCTTGGAGCAGAGTGTGATGTTTCTTAGTTATTTGGGTTTAACGCCGAGCAGGCGACTAAGGCCATCTCACGGCGGGTGTGATGTTTCTGTCCTTCCATATAATTGGTCTTCAATCTTGTCAGTGCTGTTGTTGTCTGCGCAATCCTGGACAGTATTTCTGGTTTTGATCCCTCATCTGTCACAATGGCTCCTAAGTATTTGAATTTATTAACTGTTTCCAGTTTTTGGCTTCCAATCATGACGTCAGTGCCAATGCCACTGGTGTTATTTGTCATCATTTTGGTCTTCTCTGCACTGATTTCCATCCCATACGCAATGGCTGTACTGTCCAGCTTTTCTACCAGCTGAGCTAGCTCCTTCTCTGTTCCTGCAAGGCCATCAATGTCATTCGCAAAGCGCAAGTTCGTGATTGTTCTGCCTCCAATACTGACAGTTCCTTCATGATCTTTCAGAGCGTCTGTCATGATTCTTTCCAGGAAGATGTTGAAAAGAGTAGGTGAGAGCAAGCAGTCTTGTCTGACTCCGACTGTAGTCCTAAACCAGTTTCCTATTTTGCCGTTGAAGCAGACTGCGCTAGTGGCCTTGTTGTAAAGGTTTGCTATGACTTTGATCAGGTTGGCATTGATGTTTTTTTCTATAGATTCATGGTTGACCAAAGGGCTGCATGCCACACCCTGTCAAACGCTTTCTTAAAATCCACAAAGACATGATAGAGGTCTTGCTGGTGCTGGAGGTACCTCTCACATCTGCTCACTGCCATCTCGCACACTATACATAAACACAAAACATACACCTGGTGCTAAGGGCAAGCTCAAGCGAGCTACTGAAGTTTTGGAAGTTAAAATCGTTTATATATGAAATTTGATAAGTGGGCTGAAATTGATACCAAAGTCGTGGGGGAGGAAGAGCCGGAGTACCCGGAGAAAGAACTCCCGACGGTCCGCCCAAATGCCCAAATTAACGGTGACACTAGAGGAGAAAAGTCTGACGCCGGAACCTGGTATCGAACCTCGCACCTCTAGCATTGGTGGCAGGCGCTTTTACCGCTGCGCCACGGACCGCCTTTGTCTGTTGATGAACCTGGGTGCGATACTTCCGATGTCAGTGTGTTTGTCTCTGTCCAAATGGTGACCTATGTTGTGTGCCACGTATTCGACTGACTCAGCACGGAGATTTCGTTTGGCTGTGTAGATATCAGAACTTTCTATAATCGCGCGCGTTGTTGCGTAAAGTCTACTTGTAATTAGGCCACAGATAATGATGAAAAATGCCAGCAGGTTTGTTGGCTCACGTGAAAAGCAAAAGCGAGTCCATGTTTTGGGCCGGTGGTCGTCCGTCTGGCGTCCGTCGTCCGTGTTAAACTTTAACGTTGGCATTTTTCTCAGAGACTATACAAGCCACAGTCTTCAAACTTGGCCCCAGGATACTTTGTGGCAAGACCTTTCTAAACATACCAATTTGAGTGACCTCTCACAAAGGTCAAGGTCACAGGGGATGAGGAAATAGGTAAAAAATAGCTATATTTTAACATAATTTATTTTTTCTCAAATACTACTGTCAACTTCAAACCCAAACTTGGTACAAAGATACCTGATATCGTGATACCTTTCTATGCATACTAATTTGGTTGATCCCTCGGAAAGGTCAAGGGTTACAAGACCCCAGGAAATAGGTCCGAAATAGCCATATTTTGACAAAAGATTTTTTTTCTCAAATACTATTCACAACTTCGAACCCAAATTTGGTACAGAGATACCTGATGGTAAGACCTATCTATGCATTTGGATGACCCCTCGGAAAAGTCAAGGGTCACAAGAGGCCGGCAAGTGTGTGTAAAATGCAAAATTTTGATAAAATTGTTGGTATTAGTACGTACACACTAAGAAGTATTTAAATACTAGTGCGCATAAGGAGTTGTTAATGTGACAGTGTGAGTATATTTAGCGTTTTTGTTTTGACTGAATTTAATCTTTCTGGTCTGCAAGGAATTATGGGAAGGAAAGTATATCAAGCAAGTTCATAAATATTAATTTGGTTGTTGTACAATATATCAGTGCACGTGTTGAAGAATGGGACATTTATGGAGCATATATATATATATATATATATATATATATATATATATATATATATATATATATATATATATATATATATATATATATATATATATATATATATATATATATAAATGGTCAAAACTTAAGGGACACTTTTTATCGCAGACGCACCGACAACACCACACAAATAATGTAACAATACTTGGAGTCAGTACTTTGCTAATTTATTCATTAACAATTTCATTTAAGTTTTGATTAAATCAAGCAATTGTAACAACAGCAGTACGTTATAATGTTCATCCACCCCTCATTTGTAAAGTCACACAAGACTGGTCCAATCAGTAGCGAGTGTACCCACAGTTTGCAACCAAGCATTCAATGCAGCGTTGACGCATGGAGTTCACCAGGGTTGTGGGATCGCTTCCCACTCTTGATGCAGGAACTGAGTCAGCTGGGGACGCCTTGAGGTGGGGTGGTGGTTGCTGACTACATGTTGCCCCAGCACGTCCCAGAGGTGCTCGATGGGAGCCATATCAGGTGAACGAGCTGACCACTCCATCCTCCTGGTGCCCCGTTGCTCAAGGTACTCATCCACCACACGGTCGCGATGAGGTCGAGCGTTGTCCTGCAGAACAGCATTGTCGACTATGGCTTGGAGAGCTGGCTGCACAATCTCGTCCCAATAGCGCAGTCCAGTCAGGTGCCTCGGATGACGTGGAGGGGATTCCTGCCTTCCCTGCTGAAGCCTGCCCAGACTATGACTGAGCCTCCTCCGTAGCGATCCACCTCTTGGACGCATTCATCCGTGAATCGCTCGCCCTGCCGTCGTTGAAGGACACAGTGAACCGTAAACAGAACCTGAGTCCACTGGAGTCTGTTCCACCTCACATGTTGACGACACCAGGCAACCCGGGCTCTGCGATGAGCTAAAGTGAGGGGTATTCTCACTACTGCTCTGCATGAAGCCAGGCCAATTTCGCGCAGACGTCGGCAGACGTTAACGTTTGCAGCTTGCATCAGTTGACGCCACAGAGTGGTTGACGTGACAGTTCGGTCGCGCAGAGCCACCACACAGAGGTGCAGCGCGCGCGTCCTAAGCAGGGTCGTCGTTCTGCCCTTCCCGTTTCTTGGAATCGTGCCAGCAGCCTCTGGATCACTGAATGACGTCTCCCAACTTCTTGTCCGGAAATTCCATCCTGCAGCCATGCTTGCGCCCTGCCTAGATCTACTGGAGTTAGGCTTAGTCGTGGTGGCATGGTTAGGAAAGTGACAATTATGCCCCTGCTGTACCGGTATTTGTAGCCAAACAGAAGTGCTCAGTGTTCACGACTGACCCCTTTAGCACGTGCATCACAACTTTACCGAGTTTTCCACCTGCCTGCCTTTGGTATGCTTGCCAATATCGCACAGCTTTTCACAAAAACTGACGATGTTTCACGTGCATTTGACACATTGGTGGAAATTGATGAATTGTTGTCTATTGTTCCCTGTACAGTGGACTGTCTAAGGTCAACTTTTAACCCATTTGGATCGAAAGAACATTGTATTTTATTTGCGTACTTGCGACGATAAACAATGACACAAAAAGTGGGGTTGCCCTCAAGTTTTGACCATTAGTATATATCATCTCTGCTCATGATCGTTTTGTTCACATCTACACTGAAACCTTTGTGTTAATTTGCGTTATTTTTGCACAATGAATCCGTTCCAATGAGTTCAAAATAATTTGCTTCATCCAGGTTTGTTGGGTATTGCATGTTACTTGTGACAGGTGACGAGTCAGCTTTTGCCGCACATCATCTTTTGTCACATGTAACATGATGATGTGAAGTTCGCTGTCACGACTAGGGAGAGTCAAGGTTAGAAGTAGAAAAGAGGCAGAAGAAAAGATAAAGAACCCTAGTGTCTTGCCTTAAGACAGGTTACAGCTCAGCACGAACAACACAACAAAGTTAATTGTCCCTTCCCTTTCTCCCCCCCACCCTCCCCCTCCCTTTCAATAAACAAATAGAGGAAAAATAAGAAAATCAATACTACTTTCACTAATTCAAAACATTTATACTGAACGGAGGAAATAAGCAATTCCTCACACTATGCAGCACTGTTTGCTTCAACAATACAAAAGTCGGTTTTATAGTCTTTAGTACTGACTGCTAAAACCATTTACAACGTAGTTGTTCATACACAGGAGAGAGAAAAAAAAAAATGCACCAAGGCAGAGTGAGTAGTGGATAGGTGAATAGGAATGGGACCACCGTGTTAAGACGACGAGCGCCTATGGATTTATTTCCTTCCGGCTTCCTTTAATGGTCCTTCAGCTTCGCGGGTCTCCTTCGCTCTCTCTCTCTCTCTGTTTCCCTGGCACTTGGTCTGCCCGCAATAGTGACAAGGCGGCCTTGGCGGTTTAGGTGAATGTCCGCATCCCACGCCGATATCAGTGATAATCTGAATATCACGATGATCCTTTTGTGAAAGCAAAATGCATGAGAGTGAAAATGTGACTGAAGCATATGGGTTCTCATTTTGCACATAATTAGGTCAGTTTTTCCTGTTTTGCCGAAATATTTCATTGAGGGATACCTCACCAATGGGTTTAATCAATTATAGGTATCATCTAACCTATGGTTTAGGCAACATAAAAGAATTGGTCGTCACGTGTCACAAGAGACACATTATACCCTCGGGCTTTAAAACCTCAGTTTCTCATAAACCCACTCATAATATTTATTTTTAAACAAATATACAGAACTGAGAAGCCAAATGGAAAGCAAACCAGTCAGAAAGTCGTGTCAAGTTGTTTTCAACCCATGTTTATTTTTGTGTTTTCTGTATGGCACCTTTTGAGACTGAGTCATATATATACAGTACATGTACTGACAATAGTATGAGCATGATTCAAAAGTGTACAGCAAAATAACCTAACACCGTAGAAGAATAATTGCTGTCTCTAAACTGATGCAACAAACCGCAAGAACAGATCATGTTTTGTTGCGTAGTAAACGACTGTCAAAGTTGAAAACGTACAAAACAAACTAGTAACTGGTGTGTGCACATACCTTTTACTGATGAGTCTAGATTTGTTTGAAGTAGTTAGTTAGTTAGTTACTGGAAAATAACGTCGAGCAGGCGGACAAGGTCATCTCACGGCAGTGTCAGAAACGACCATCAAAATGGTTGAAGGTGCATACGTAAACATCGAAGTCAACGTTTTGCACACCCTCGTGTGGAACAGCAAAACCATTATCGGTGGCCTGTATATTATGGTCGGGAGAGACATTTAAGCGCAACCGGAAGCAATCAGCTGTTCCTTATTCAAGAAAATTTGAATGGAATTGTAAGACAATATATCGTGCCGCGCGACCGTACATTTTGTCGTTCGACCGCCAGTACACTTTGACACTACAACAAGATAACACTCGTTTTGTATACGAGTTGTTCGCCAGAACTGGTCAGTACTTGGGGTAGACCACTTTCTTTTCCAAGCTTGAATTTGCAGCAGCTTATAGGTGGATGACTATGTCAAAGATCCATTAACTGAATCAGAGTCGGGCACATGAGGCGTAACTAGGTAACGAAACAGGTACACAACATAATTTACGTGTTAGAATGTAGTACGTCAAAATAGATATAGAATTTACACACGTGCACTTTCGAGATTCTAAATTATCGTAATACTTTTACATATATAGACTAAGGTACAAGAGCACGTGCATAAGTCGTAACATTTAGTGCGTCACTTTTGATGACATGAAACGTGTATGACTGACACACGAGTATGGACATGCAGTGTGCGGAGGAAAAAATGTCTCATTGAAGTATTTATAATAATAACGTCATCATCATCTTTAACATCATCATAATTAGAATTTTCACACATGCAGTTAACAAAAATCCAAGTATATATATATAAAATGCACGAAACAAAATTTAATAGGGAACAGGGTGGGAATGAATGAAGATACAGATACTGCGAAGTGTGTTTTTCGCGTTTTTAACTTTGACAGTCAGTAACTCCACAATAAACAAGATTCATTCATGCGGGTTTGGTGCATCAGTTAGTTGAACTTGTGATCTCTAAGTGACAGCAAGAATCATTCTAGGTTGTTTGGTTATTGTAGTGTACACGTTTGAATTATGCACAGTTTTTGTGGTGTGTGTGTCTGTGTATGTGTCTGTGTGTGTGTCTGTGCTCAGTATAGTATCCCTGGTCGAACGTGGTCGTCATTTAAACGCTTCGCAACATCAACCAAGAAGTGGTTGTGTGTGTGTGTGTGTGTGTGTGTGTGTGTGTGTGTGTGTGTGTGTGTGTGTGTGTGTGTGTGAGAGAGAGAGAGAGAGAGAGAGAGAGAGAGTTAGAGAGTTAGTTAGTTAATTGGGTTTAACGCCGGGCAGGCAACCAAGGTCAAATCACGGCGGGAGATATATATATATATATATATATATATATATATATATATATATATATATATATATATATATATATATATATATATATATATATATATATATGTGTGTGTGTGTGTGTGTGTGTGTGTGAGAGAGAGAGAGAGAGAGAGAGAGAGAGAGAGAGAGAGAGAGAGAGAGAGAGAGAGAGAGAGAGAGAGAGAGAGAGAGAGAGAGAGAGAGAGAGAGAGATGTAATTTTCAAGCTACCCGTTCCCGACAACAGCTGGCAGTATTTGCTTTGTAAACGTTCGCAGTATGTCTTACAATAATGCTGAACAAAGAGGCTAACTCGGCTTACAAAGTCTGAATGCAGTAAAGTGAAAGACTTTTCTGCTCTTCTTCTCCTTTGTACATAGTGAAGTTCCAACGACGCGTAACAGGGGCACTAGAAAACATCTGTTACGTCTGCCTACACACATGGATTGTGTACAGAAAAGTCTCAGGTGAGTAAGACAACCTTGAGAAGCACACCCAGGAGCATTTTATTTTTCAGACCTTCATATTTGTAAATTTGAATAGCTCTCTCTTTTTCTCTATGCATGCGCCACGCGTGTGTGTGTGTGTGTGTGTGTTTGTGTGTGTGTGTGTGTGTGTGTGTGTGTGTGTATGTGTGTGTGTGTGTGTGTGTGGTGTGTGTGTGTGTGTGTTTCCAATTTCAGAGAGCAGAGGGACTTGAACAGCTCGTTAAAAAGAACCCGCTCAAGTCAAACAGCTTCGTGAAAAGATCAACTTATCGGATCGGGAGAGAATATTCCCCTGCAGGTTCCATTTAAAATACCATTACGCGTAAATTTGAAGACACATTTTAGCACCATTTGTGTTTGTTATGCTTTGTCGACACACCTAATGAACTTTAACAGCAGTTGGGACACGCAGCAAAAGCACAAGCTTTTCAATCTATTTTTAGCTGTTTCTCGTACTGAAAGAACGGAGTTCTAGAACGGAGTAGAGTCATTGCCAAATTACTTGATATCAAAACGACGTGTGCTGAGCTGGATTGTCATGTGTCTAAATGAGCCATATCTAGACCTTTGAGTAGCGTTTCGTAACCATCTGTTACAGAAGTGTATCTTTGAACAGTTATGGCGGTAGTGGGCCTTTAAGCATCGGCGATGGTATATCTGCACTCCAGATTCGTCGTGTTGCTCCTTGGGTTGTTTTCTTTCCGCCTGCATGTTGTATTACTTAAACTGTCACACAAACGATGTGCGTAGAGAACATCCCAACGAAGAAAGAAGCACTTAGAAAAGACAGCTACAACGCAATTTATTAATATTCTGGATGGAAACCTTTCCTCAAAATAAACACACAAACAAGTACACATTTTGCAACGTTTCTTTCCGTGATGGGAAAATGCAACTGATGGCATAAAATGATACGTCGTACCTTCAGTTGCATCTTCCCATCACGGAAAGGTAAGTTGCAAATTTCGTACTTGTTTGCATGTGTTTAACCCGAAATATTAATAAATTGTGCTGTAACTGTCTTTCCCACGCGTATGTCTCGTTGGGCTGTTCTCTGCATTTCACAAGTTTGTGTGTGTGCGCGCGCGTACTTGTGTGTGTGTGTGTGTGTGTGTGTGTTTGTGTGTGTGTATGTGTGTGTGTGTGTGTGTGCGCGCGCGCGCGCGTAAAACACGTATATTCATATGTTTTCTATGCTGTTCGATGTTTATTGTGAAACTGTTTCCAGTGAACATTTCTGTTTAAGACGTTCTGAAACGTACAGCCAATTTATTTGTGAGGTATTTTCACACATACCAAGGGGAATTACTGTGTTATGCGCCCACCAATGACAGTGACGAGGAAGAGAAACAAGAGTTCTACGACCGACTCCAGAGTGCCGTGGACAAATGTGCGGAGCGAGACATCACCATCGTCATGGGCGATTTTAATGCCAAAATAGGGGAGGACAACACCGGATACGAAGAGGTGATGGGGAGACAGGGACTAGGCTCGGAGATGAGTGAGAACGGGGAGAGGTTTGTAGACTTTTGTGCTCTAAACCGACTTGTCATTGGAGGCAGCATCTTCCCACACAGAAGAATACACAAAGCAACTTGGGTCTCACCTGACCATACAACAGAGAACCAAATAGACCATATCTGCATTAGCAAGAAATTTAGAAGATCCCTTCAAGATGTTCGAGTGAGGAGGGGAGCAGATGTCGCCTCAGACCACCATCTGCTTACCTTAAGAATGAAGCTCAAGCTAAAGAAAAGCCGCACAGAGACAACAAGAAGACAGCGCTATAATGTAGGCCTCCTGAGAGAAACTGGAGTTAGAGAAGAGTTCAAACTGGTGCTGTCCATCCGGTTTCAAGCGCTACAGGAGCTAGTAAATGAAGAGGAGGCGGTCACCACAGAGCAGCAGTGGAAGGCAGTTAGAGAGGCGCTGAACTCAACCTGCAAAGACACTGTAGGGTTCAGGAAACACCACCACAAGGACTGGCTGTCGGCACAGACCTTGAAGAAGATAGAAGCGAGGAAGCAGAAGAAAGCAGCGGTCAACAACAGTCGCACGAGAGCAGCCAAAGTAAGGGCACAGGGGGAATACTCGGAAGCCAACCGCGAGGTGAAGAGGAGTATCAGGGCAGACAAGAGGGCCTACACAGACAGCCTGGCAGCAGAGGCAGAAAAGGCAGCAGGCAGCGGCAACATGAAACAGCTCTACGACATTACCAGAAGATTGTCGGGTAAGTATGGCCATACAGAAAGACCAGTAAAAGACAAAGAAGGCAAGCCTATTGCAGACAGAGCAGACCAACTCGACAGATGGGCCGAGTATTTTGAAGAGTTACTGAACAGACCTAGCCCACCCGACCCCCCCGACATCCAGCCGGCAGAGACCGACCTACCCATCAGCTGTGACAGACCCAGCCGGGAAGAGATCAGAAAAGCAGTGGCATTTTTGAAGAATGGCAAAGCAGCAGGGCCAGATGGCATCCCAGCGGAGTCTCTGAAAGCAGACCTAGAGACAACAGTTGAGATGCTGTACCCACTGTTTGCAAAGATCTGGGAAGAGGAGGTGATGCCAGCTGACTGGAAGGAGGGGTACCTAATCAAGCTTCCCAAGAAAGGCGACCTCAGCAAGTGTTCCAACTACAGAGGAATCACCTTGCTGTCATTACCAGGAAAGGTCTTCAACAGGATCATCCTAGAGAGAATGAAGAGCTCCGTTGACCCCCAGCTGAGAGACCAGCAAGCAGGATTCAGGAAGAACCGATCATGTACAGACCAGATCGCCACTCTCCGCATCATCGTGGAACAGTCTCTGGAGTGGAGCTCCCCGCTGTGCGTCAACTTTGTGGATTATGAGAAAGCATTTGACAGCGTGGACCGAGAGACTCTGTGGAAACTCCTACGACACTACGGTGTACCCACAAAGCTCGTCCGCCTGATCAAGAGCAGCTATGATGGCATGACATGTCGCGTGATCCACGAAGGGCAGTTCACCAGAGAGCTCCAGGTCAGAACTGGTGTCAGGCAGGGGTGTCTGCTGTCTCCGTTCCTCTTCCTACTGGCCATAGACTGGGTCATGAAGATGACCACAGAGCACAGACGAAGTGGAATACAGTGGACACTGTGGACACAGCTTGACGACCTCGATTTTGCAGACGACTTGGCATTACTGTCCCACACTCATCAACAAATGCAGGACAAGACCACGAGGCTTGCTGACATCTCGTCCCAAGTGGGCCTCACCATTCACAAACAGAAAACAAAGACAATGAGGCTGAACGCAACCAGGGAAGAACCAGTCTTGCTTGCTGGCACCCCATTGGAGGAGGTGGAGTCCTTCACCTATCTCGGGAGCATCATAGACAAAAAAGGCGGCACTGATGCAGATGTCAGAGCACGAATCGGTAAAGCCAGAGCAGCCTTTCTCCAGTTGAAAAAAGTGTGGAGTTCCAGAGAGCTGTCACAACACACCAAAGTCCGGATTTTCAACTCCAATGTAAAAGCAGTTCTCCTATATGGAGCAGAGACATGTAGATTGACAAAAACCACAGTCAACAGAGTACAGACCTTCATGAACAGTTGCCTTAGAAGAATTTTGAAAATCCACTGGCCAGAGAAGATCAGCAACGTCAGACTCTGGGAGAGAACAGAGCAGATAACAGCAGAGAATGAAATTGGGCGAAGAAGATGGGGATGGATCAGTCACAGTCTGAGAAAGCCAGCTTCCAGTATCACTAGGCAGGCATTGTCATGGAACCCCCAGGGAAAGAGGAAAAGAGGTAGGCCGAGAAACTCCTGGCGTCGAGACCTCCAAGCAGACATCAAGAGACTGGGAACCACCTGGAGTAGAATCGAAGGAGAAGCACAGGACAGGAGTTGCTGGAGGTCTCTCGTCGACGGCCTATACCCGGGTAGGGGTGACAGGCGTAAGTAAGTAAGTAAGGGGAATTACTCAGCGCTGGACAGACAAACAGTTAGATCCCCTGCCCCCGCCTATCAGGCACCCAATCGCCAGCCCACAGAAAAATACGCAGGTATAGAACAAGACGATCATCTACATGCCTTTGTGAGTTAGATATTTTCGTTTATCACTTAATACAATACGAGAGTTTTTCAAACAGAGAGGAAACCTTTTGTAACGTTTTTGGTGTTAAAAAAATGTGACGGCAGGGAAAACGAGATTTTCTTAACCTGCTTAAGGAAATGTGTTGTTTGACATACTTTACACAACGGCACTCTTCAGACATGAAAGACTGTTTATTCAACATTGAAGCCATCCCAAGTCACAATGATTGATAGAACTTAATACTTAAACAACCCAATTGGCTCACGCGCATGACCCATCCGCATATATATTAATGTGACCTTCATGACATTGACCTTTGTAATAGGTAACTGAAAAAATGAGTGTTCAAAGGCCTTTGACCAGCGAAATCCAACTTTTCTCAAAATGTATGCATTTTTCACACACCCTCCTGTGACCATTCACCTTTGCAAGAGGTCAACTGAATGAATGTGCACAGAAAAGTCTTATCACCAGCTACGATATTGCGAAATTTGATTAAATAGTTTTCAAAAATGCTGATGAAAACTGGAATTCTACCAAACATTGACATTTTCTACACATTCGCAGACCTCTTGTGATCCCGGACTCAGGGGTTCATCCAAATTAGTATTCAAGGAAAGGTCTTATTTACCATCAGGTATCTCTTTACCCAAATTGAGTTTGAAGTTGAAGCTATTTTTTAATTTAATTTAATTTTTTACCTCTGTGACCCTGAAAGAGGTCCCTGAAATTGATATGTTTAGAAAGGTCTTGCCACAAAGTATCCCTGGGTCAAGATTGAAGACTTTTGCTTGAATAGTCTACGAGGAAATGCCAAGTTAAAGTTTACCACTAACGAAAGACGACGGCAGACGGACAGGCACTGGCCGCAAGTGAGCCAAAAACGGTTAGAGCGGTATTTTACCACTGCACATTAAGTGAGCTTATGAAATGCAGTTGTGAATAGTAGGGTAATGTCGCGGACGACACACGTTTGAACAGTTATTTTCCCAAGAGTCCATTTTAAGACAGGGTGTGTAGAGCGCCACAGATAGACCCTATTGACAATAGCCAAAGGACTTGTTTTGACAGGATCGGGACACGCAGGACAAAAGGGACTTTGTTAGGTCATACTTTAGTTCGTTTTAGAAGGGGTGCCCATGTGTGTAAGCTTCTGCGTAGGGTCACGTGACATTTTTTTATATTTTTAGATGACAGCGTGAAAAAGACAATCCCACTTGCTTGAGTCGGGTCTTTTTCTGCAACTGTCAAACCTGGAGTCAACTTGCCAGCGTATTGTCCTTTGATTGACCTTTCTATAAATACCTACTTAAACGACCTTTTATGATGCTCAGGTCACAATAGGTAAAATACAGTGCCTTTGCAGTGCTCGTGATCTATGTGTTTGTTTATTTGTTTGTTTTTTTTTTTTTTTTTTTTTTTAGCAATAATTTATATCATTCTATCATTACATGCCATTTTCCTTACGGTTGAACAGTGAACAATATGAACAATTATGCAATATATTCGCTACACTAATAGAAACAGACCTATAATATGGTAGGTCCGCCCATTGTCTGGACTCGCCTAAAGCAAAGGTATCTCTGGTTTGTTTCTCAACTTCGGGCTTAGCGTTTCCCGAATGTGGACCAAAGGCCGTTAACGAAACATTGTTTATGTACGTGCACTGCACATTCATTGCCCCACTCACTGGGCTGTGTCTGATGTTCGTTTAACGGTAAGCGGCCGCACAAACCTAAATATTAACCTTGTTATAAAGGACATTACGTTACGTTTTCTACCACCGTTAGTGTTTGCATTGCAAATCTTTCAATTACATATATTCATAAGTGTTATTAAAAATATAATGTGTTAATATTACAGACAAATAAACAGCGATACGCGTTATTGAATTTGTTCACCTATACATACACATTCAAAACAAACTTTTTATAGTGTGGAACACGATCCTTGAATAGACTACTGGTGCTAAAATACGTCTGTGGATATAATAGCCAAAATAATATACATATAATTTTTAGCAGCAATTGTAAGCTGGTGGTGAGTCTCAGTGAACACAATAGTGAGGTTAGGTTTGCAACGTACGACTACCAACAACGAACGAAAGCGTGACATTTTAGTCGGTAGAAATGCGATTTTCGTCGCCATGGATTTCGAACCGAACAAAAATCAAGGTAGATAGTCGATCAAAACGAATGAGTAAAACTTATTTTTGTGCCTGAAATTTGTGATTCGTACTGCTGTCCGATGTGACATCCAGTCTCGTTAGGGGTGAATGAAAGTGAGCAGTGTTTCTAATCTGTGTGCGAACTAGTGCCGGTTCAGTTGTTCGATGCACAATTATGAGGAATACGATAGCCAGCCATTCTGAAGATGATCAGTTATAGGACAAACAGCAAAATGACGTAATTGTGAGCGTCACGACATGAATCGTATAGTGATATATAATCAGGAGCACCAAAAAAAAAAAAAAAAAAAAAAAAAAAAATGCGATACAGGGTGTCAGTGTTATGGTAGTCTTATGACTAATTTTTGGTAATTATGTAAATGATCAACATTTTTAATAAGCTATCGTTTGCGCCTAGGAAGGCCAATCTACTCACATGAAAACCAAAGAGTTCACATTTTCTAAACAAGAAGCTGCTGCCCTTGTTTTATGAGAGTACAAAGGCTGTTTGCTATGGGTACTTTCAACCTCCGCTGTGACCTAGTGTGGACAAAAGTGTTGGCATAAAATGCTCTGGGTGTCGAGGCAGCCTTCTTTGAAACACGTACAAGGCTCTCTGGATAACCTGCAGCAGGTGCTGTTTTTTTTCTAGCTCATCACAAGTGACAACCTAATTTTTATTTTTCATTCACACATTGAAAAGAAAAGGGGAGACTGCCAGTGCTAATATTTTAGGAAGGTTACAAAGTAAAGTAGATTATAGCACTGTCAGGGGAGAGAAATGTGCATGATCTACTGTGGCCAAAGCACAAAAAAAAAAGCACAAAAAAAAAAAAAAAAAAAAAAAAGAGATAGTAAAAAGAGATAGAGACACCACAGTAAAATGTGGTTGTCTTTGCAGGTAGGCAGAAATTCCTGCCTCCTCCAGTATCGCCGATGGTGTGCTGAAGAGGTCGCCAAGACCGAAACAGCTGTCCACACCGGCTAAATATCTGGACCCCCCCTCGGGGGGACCTAGATTTAAATTTCCATGCACTGAGTGGCTGGAACAGTGGGATATGTGATACGCCCCCCTTCGGGGGGGCTTCCATATGCATTGCTTTCAGTCACTTTTTTAGCGCCCCCTCTCTTTCCTATCTCTTTTTTTTTTTTTTTTTTTTTTTTTGTGCTTTGGCCACAGTAGATCTATGATCACTGGTCGATCATGCACATTTCTCTCCCCTGACAGTGCTATAATCTACTTTACTTTGTAACCTTCATTCACACATTGTTTGTCTGTTGTAAATCAAAGTTTTCTTTATTGAAGTGCACTCTTGGCATGTTATTCTAGTCGACCGACAATCAGATGTGCTCATTATGTGTGCCAAAATAAGTTAAGTGATAAAAAATTGTCCCTCACCATTGAGTGAAAAACGGGACAAATCAGTAGTTACTGGTGTAACAAGTGGCAGTAACTGTTTCCAGAAGTCAATGAGACGGATTATGAAAGAGGAGACAACCCTCAAACTGCCAACCAAGCATACCACCCGCCTTTTGGTCAGAATATCCGTCCTGGGCTTTGTATTGTAACCTGACTTTGTGCTTCGTCATAATAAATAGTCCATCGACATTTCTGACACCTACAGAAAATGGGTCAAATCAGTGACGTCATCCATCACGTTCTCACAACATCCTCTTCCAGTTCCGACAGTATGTTGCCTCGTTGAACATTGTCTGACGCTTTATATATATATATATATATATATATATATATATATATATATATAATATATATATATATATATATATATATATATATATATATATATATATATATATATATATATATAAAGTCTCCAGGTGTAGACAACGTACCTGCTGAACTGTTGAAACATGGAGGAGAAGTAACAACGAAGGTACTCACTACACTCTGTCAAAAGATCTGGGAGCAAAAGAAATGGCCAGTAGAATGGACACAGTCTCTAGTGATCCCGCTCCCCAAGAAAGGAAACCTGAAACAGTGCCAGAACTACAGAACTATCAGTCTGATAAGTCACCCTAGCAAAGTAATGCTTAGAATCATTCTCAACCGCCTCAAAACTTTCGCCGAGGAACTGCTGGCAGAAGAACAGGCTGGCTTCAGAGTTGGAAGAAGCACTGTAGAGCAGATTTTCAACTGCCGCGTCCTGATCGAGAAACATCTGCAGCATCAGCGCGAACTCTACCACAACTTCATTGATTTCAGGAAAGCATTTGATCGCGTCTGGCACGACGGACTCTGGCAAGTCATGAGATCGTTCAACATAGAGGAGGGGCTGATCCAAATGATAGAAGAACGCCTGCAGCGCGGTTCTACTTAACAATCAGTCAGGCGAGTTCTTCAGGACGACGATCGGTGTCCGTCAAGGATGCCTGCTCTCTCCTGTCCTTTTCAACATATTCCTGGAGAAGATCATGCAGAAAACCCTCCACGACCACCATACTTCAATCTCTATTGGTGGCAGATCCCTGTGCAATCTTCGATTCGCAGACGACATTGACCTCATGGCAGGCAGCAATAGTGAGCTTCAAAACCTGACAGACAAACTTTCAAGTAGCGCAGGGTCTTATGGCATGGAGATCAGTACGGATAAAAGCAAAGTGATGATCAACACCACAAGCGACAGCAGCAGCAACATTCACATGAACGGCCAGAAGCTAGAAGAGGTCAATAGCTTCAAGTACTTGGGAGCCACCCTGTCCAAAGACGGTAGTTGCATAGCAGAGATCCGTATCAGGATAGGTACAGCAACATCCGCAATGGCCAGGCTGGACAGGATATGGCGAAGTAACTCCATCAGCTTCACCATCAAGTACAGGCTTTACAAGTCCCTCGTATTCTACTCTACGGCTGTGAGACTTGGACGCTGCTTGCAGACTCAGAAAAGAAAATCCAGGCCTTTGAGAACAAGTGCCTGAGGAAGTTGCTCCACATCTCGTACCGCGAGCACAAGACCAACGAATATGTAGGGAGCATCGTCACTTCCCTGGTGGGCCCACATGAACCCCTTCTGACAACCGTGAAACGGCGCAAGCTTGCTTGGTTTGGCCACGTGACCCGACACAACACCTTGTCCAAGACTATCCTCCAAGGCACTCTCGAAGGAAGTCGTCGGCGAGGTCGTCAGAGAAAGAGTTGGGTCGCAAACATAAAAGAATGGACCGAACTCGAGATGCCAGACTTGCTTGCCACCGCCCAAAATAGAACTCAGTGGAGAGCACTGTCTGTTGCTGCTGCCTTTCAGTCCCCCCAACGCCCAGTTCGGGCAAGGGACTGATGATGATGATGATGATATATATATATATATATATATATATATATATATATATATATATATATATATATATATATATATATATATATATATATATATATATATATATATATATATATGAGACTAACTGATGTCCTGCTTTAAATCAGTGTACCTCATGGTGATCACTACTAAAGGTTTTTCATTTTTAGGCTTCCTGTTGCTGATTTGCATTGCGAAACGGAACAGGTGATAGAAGTAAACGATTCAAAACTTCAAAACGAATTCATTAAAAATTAACTGTAACGGTTGTTTTATTTGGGCCCTAAACAACACCTTTTACCATATTTGGTCAGCCTGTGCCTATGGGCTTCAGTGGCGGATCAGTTACCTCGGGAGGGGGGGGGGGGCTTCAACCGGACACAACAAGAAAGGCTTCCCCGACGCTAGACCTTCCAGCAGCCCAAAAATGAAACAACTGGTGGGGGGAGGAGGGGGTGGCGAGGGAGGGGGGGGGGAGGGGTAGAAGGCGTGTGTGTGTGTCAACACTTTCTCGCCACTGGCCAAAATATCAAACAACCGGGGAGGGGGGAGGGAGGGGAGGGGGAGGGGGAGCGGACATTGTTATAACATTTTAAACTATTTGTGTGAAGGGGGCGTGGGGGCGGGAACCCCTAGTATCCCCCCCCCACCTAGATCCGCGCCTGCTGGACTTTCCCAACTTTTTTTCACCAAGAAACAGACCAGACGCAATTAAATGGTTAATGCGTGATAACGGACATAAAATGCAACACAAGAAACACACCTTCCGCTCTGCATTTGGCCGATTCTTTTATCACAAATCTTTCTTCGAATTCAAAGATATCTGCCGTGGGAAGACAGAAGTCGGAAACACAGTTTTCATATAGACTTTTGTCGCCACTATCTTTACTGATATGTGCACTTACTGTGTTATTTGGCCTCTAAAGTCATACCCAAAACGACATGAAACTTGCACCATTAGCACATTTTCTTGTTTGATAAGCATAGTGATAACCAAGTAACATTGTTACACATGGTGTGACAATTGTACACATCAAAAAGAATGGCAAAGCCCTTAAGGCTCACGTGTAGGACCGATCAACATATTTAATCTAACGTTTGTGATCTTGACCTTTCCCACAGGTCACTGAAATAAGCTAATCTTCTTACATAGGGAAAGTGTTGGCTTTTGTACCTGTGAGATCCGTGTTTTCTCAAAATTTACGCATTATTTTTACGTTTGTCAACCTCCCATGACCCATGTGAGCAGTGAACCAAATTAGTATCCATAGAGTTCCTATCATCGGCTACCTTCCTGCTACATTTTGTTGTACCGTTTTAAAAAATCTCGAAAAACCTAAACTTCTACCCAAAAATAGTCACCATTTGCTGATCTCTTGTGACCCTTGACCTCTCCGAGGGGTCGTCTAAATCAGCATGTATACGAAGGTCTTACTATCAGGCATCTATGTACCAAGTTTGGAATGGATGTTGTAAAAAGTGTTTGAGAAAAAAATAATGTTTTGTCAAAAATGGCTATTTGTGACCTATTTCCAGATCTCTTGTGACCATTGACCTTTCTGAAAGGTCATCCAATTAGTATGCATAAGAAGGTCTTATCATCAGGTATCTCTGTTTGGGTTTGACGTTGTGAAAAGTATTTGAGGAAAAAAAAATCTTTTGTCAAAATATGGCTTTTAAAATTTTTTAAAATCTTAAAACCTATTTCCATATCTCTTGTGACACTTGACCTTTCCGAGGGGTCAACCAAATTACTATGCATAGAAAAGTTTAACCATAGGTTAACCAAAGATTTGTACCAAGTTTGGGTTTGAAGTTGTGAATAGTATTTGAGAAAACATAAAGTTTGTCAAAATATGGCTATTTTAAAGTCCCATCTATTTATAGAAGGGACCTTTTAGGATTGGTCGAGGTGGGGCGAATTTAATAGCATATCCATGATATCAAACCTCTGACAACTGAAGTAACAAGATAAAAATTACGTCATGTCTAGTTACGCTAACCTCGCTTATTAACGTACATTTGGCGCAAAAGGCCGTATGTGCGTGTGTGTGTGTGTGTGTGTGTGTGTGTGTGTGTGTGTGTGTGTGTGTGTGTGTGTGTGTGTGTGTGTGTGTATGTGCATGTGTGTGTGCGTATGTGTGTAGACGCGATAATTTCAGATATTGCCGTAAGCACACGCTTGAATATTTGGCGAAATACTTTATCTAAGAGAGCCTCCGAGCATGTTGTAACTGGATGTCTCATTGAAGACATAAAAGAAGACCGTGTATTGAAAGTCGGTTGACCCAGATTAGAGTCCGTAATGTTTTGTCATATTTACTTGAAAATTTGGATTTAGCTAGTTTGTTTAAAGACATTGAATGAGTTCGTTAGTCAGCTTTGTACCTCTTCAACTTTTTGAACAATAATTATTTTTTGCACGTTTTGGATCCACTATATACTTCCATCAAACAGTCAGCCCTGGAAGAGGCTGTGTGGAACAAAACAGTCAGCCCTGAAAGAGTGACGTGAAACATCAATTTCGTCACTGTGTACACGGCGTCGTGAGACTAGCGATGCCATGACTTCAAGCTTATTGTGACGTCATTTTGCTGCTCCTGCTATTTTATAGAAAGGACCTTACTATGATACGTGTGCGAAAATAATCACACTATCGAAAAAGTCGACGCCTAAAACCGCGGGCGACACGCGTTTGCACAGGTATTTTCCAAATGTCTAACGACAGGGTGTCGAGAGCACACTGGTAAAAGAAACGCACGAGCCAGATACACAGGAAACTGTTACGTAATTAAATGTTCTCCATATGACGTATGTGGCAATGTGGCATGTAGATGTAATTGTAATGTTCTAGGCATGCAATGTTGAAAGAATATTTTTGTTGTACTGTACATGATTTTGAGTGGTATGTCTTGTGTGTGTGTGTGTGTGTGTGTGTGTGTGTGTGTGTGTGTGTGTGTGTGTGTGTGTGTGTGCGTGTGTGATTGTGTGTGTGTGTGTGATTGTGTGGTGTGGTGTGGTGTGGTGTGTGTGTGTGTGTGTGTGTGTGTGTGTGTGTGTGTGTGTGTGTGCATGTGTGTGGAGGGGCGAATGGCTGCATGAGATGACAAAATAAAAGCTTACGATTTTTCTTTGTCTTCTGTTCCTGCACAGATGTAACAAAGCAAACAAAAATCCTGCTCAAGGCCGGTCTTACAATTATCAGACAGAAGAATCGTTACCGTCCAGGTACATTTTACACGTCGTTTCTCTTCGTCTTTTATCCTTTTCGGGAAAAATTCAAGCAGAATTGAATGACCGTATTTGTCGCCATGTTGCATATTATCTGATTACATCTTTATGCCTAATACAATGACATATATTTGTTCTTTGTTCTGAAATTGTTCTTTTAAGTCTGCGTACTTGTTTTTACGTCACTACGGAACCTTCAAGCTAAGGCTAAGGCGATCGAACATTACGCGTTGGATAAAGTTACATGTTACTACATGTGCGGCGGACGTGTTGCATACTTAGTAATAGACTTACGTTTAGAACACATACGCTTTCGTTCGTCCAGGCATCCGTTGGTAGCAAACGTAACTTCAATAATAATATCGGCGTAATTCGGTTGTGCCTGGATTTATTGGGTCGCCGGGGACTGTGCACAGTTGAAGGTGCACTACACAGTCAACTGTGAAAACATAATTTCAAGGCAAGAAGACATTAGAACAGCAGGCGTTTAACTACTCAGACAGACAGAGAGAGCCAGCAACCGCGTGGTTCAGGCCGAGTCACTTGGCCACGCAGCAGTGAAGAGAGATGACTCTAGTAGCAGGACCAGTCTGTACGCCGTAGTTCAGCCAGCAGTGGTCACATTACAATTCCGCCCTCTTGTCTCAGTGATGTCAGTAACACGTCACCACTGACCAGTAGCACTGTCGCTGTCGTTTCCTCAGCCTTACGTCATTCGCGTCATTGTCATTTTGTCCGATCACGTCATCCTCTTGCTTTCGTCTGTGCCGCATGCGGGCAAGTATAGACAGTAACGTGTTGGCATCTTGTACGTCATCAGAGTCTGCGCGCGAAATCTGGAACATCAGAAACACTCACATGCATTATAAGCCAGGGACACTCATAGCAGACAGCCTTTATTTTTCTTATTATGTCTGCGAGCGTCTTGTGTAAGAAGAAAGGCAAAGTCCTAATGGCTCACATGTATGATTCATATGTGACCATTCTGACCTTGACTTTCTGACAAGTCACGGAAATGAGCAAGTTTTCAAGTAATAATAATAATAATAAAAAAGGTAATTTGTATAGCGCCTAATCACCAAGGTGCTCTAGGCGCTTTACAATCACAGTAATGAAACAGTGAAGCAAAATACAAAAACAAGCACATACATTACAACAACAACAAAAAAACAACAAAAAACATTACAACAACAACAACAAAAATACATTGATTTACAAGGAGCAGAAAACTCTCTCTCTCTCTCTCTCACACACACACACACACACACACACACACACACACACACACACACACACACACACACACACACACACACACACACACACACACACACATGATGAGCCTGCAGACAAAATGGTCTTACGTATATGCAACAGAAAAAAGGTGAGTTTTAAGCTTGGATTTGAAAATGGAAAGAGATGACGAGTGACGCACATCAGCTGGGAGAGCGTTCCATGTAATGGGACCAAAATACGAAAATGCACGATGACCTTGAGTGACCTTATTACGTCTAGGGATACGGAAAACACGAGTGTCTGAAGCAGAGCGTAGTGAGCGGGACGGTGTATACAGCTGGACAAGATCAGATAAGTAAGGAGGGGCAGAACCAGAGATGATGTTGAAACAAATAACACAGACTTTATACTGAATTCTGTATGAAACTGGCAGCCAGTGCAAATCAGCTAGTAGAGGCATAATGTGTTCACGTTTCGGTACACGAAAAATCAGACGTGCAGCACAGTTCATGACTCTCTGGATTTGATCAAGAAGATTTTGCGGAACACCGGACAAAAGAGAATTGCAATAGTCTATTCGGGACAGCACAAGGGAGGTAACAAGTGTTTTGGTAACTTCAACAGTTAGCAGATGTCGAACAGTGCTGATCCTTCTGAGTTCAAGGCAAGCTGGCAGACTTTCTTCACTTGTTCCTTCATTGTCAGCCTGTTGTCAAAAATGACACCCAAATTACGGGCCGAGCTAGAAAAGGAGATGGCGCTCTCGCCCACCATCATTGACTCAGGAAGATCAGCACTGCACGTAGAGGAGCAAGTCATTCGGAGGGACTCAGTTTTGTCACTGTTCAGCTGGAGCTTGTTCTGTGTGGTCCACTTCTGAACATCACAAATACAAGCCTCCAAAGACTGCACCATCTGATCAACATGTTCACGAAGGGAGTGTTTGTACAATTTTGTTGATCTGCATATAAATGATAAGAAACAAAGTGACGCTCAATGACATGCGACAGGGGCTGTGTATACAAAGTAAAAAGAGCAGTGTCTTAACATAAGTAAAGGGTTTGTTTTGTACCAGCAAAATCCATGTTTTCTCAAAATATATGCTTTTTCACACATTTGTCAACCCTCCGTGACCCTTGACCTTTGCGATTTTTTTTTTTTTTGGGGGGGGGGGGGGGGGGAGGTTCGGGGGCAGTAGAAAAGGCACTTGCCATTTCTCGTCAATGATGATGAGCCAGCCTTTTAAACCAGATTTAAAAGCCTAGATACGGGTGGATTTCGGGGTGCCTCGTGAGCTTTGTAAAAATGTTGTTACAAATGTTGTCACTTGTATTTGGTATGATTCGTTTTTAATTCTCTTTTATTTATAGAAGATACCTTTTAGGATGGGTCGCGGTGCCAATGACGCCGTGGCTATGACAATAAAGTAACACAAGAATAATTACGTCATGAATAGCTATGCTAGCCTTGTTGCTGAAAACATACATTTGGCGGGAAACGCCCGGCGCGCGCGCGTGTGTGTGTATGTGTGTGTGTGTGTGTGTGTGTGTGTGTGTGTGTGTGTGTGCGCGTGTGTGTAAGCATGAATATGTACAAGCTTGAATTGTTAGGGTGTTATTATTAGTTAAAAAGTTAGGAGATAGCCTCCGACTGTTCATTGACGAGAAATGGCAACTTTGGTGAAAGTCGGTTGACCCGCATTTGAGTAGGTAATTTTTATGTTCACTTGAAATTTAATATTTAGTTTCCTTCGAAATAGGCATTAGATGAGTTCGTTAACCAGCTTTGTACCTCTACAACTTCTTGAGTGATAATTAATTTATTTTACGGAAAATATCAGAAATCACAAATATGCTATCTACATCAACCAAATTCAGGAATTCACTAATTGTGTTCAATTTCAACGGAAAAGCCTTTATATTTCAGAAGTTATGGCTACTTTCTTTGAAATATAGAAACCCAGACTTTCTTCAGCGATACATATGCGCCACTGTGTATGGAACGCATTCCTCGAGATAATGACGTAAAAGCACCTGTCACCTAAATGTTATACTTGGACTGGCGTTAATGTTGTACTTCGCGGACAGACGCAGTGCTCTCTCCCTCTCTCTCTCGCTGTATGCACAAGAACGCGCGAAGCGGATACTTTGCCTCAGTTTCTTCTTGTACCTGCAAGGGTATTGCTTACTGGGCTAAAAACAAACAAACAAACAAACAAACAAACAAACAAAAAAACCAAACAACAACAACAACAACAACAACAACAAAAAACAACAAAAAACCCCAAACAAACCCAAACAGTGATGGTGACGTGAAAGCAGCAACTTCGTCACCACGCAAATTTTGACGCAAAAGTTTAGATATGACGTGTCTATCTGTCTGTCTGTCTCTCACACCGACACCCACACACAAATGCGCGCGCGCCCATAGACGCACCGTCAGACGAGCATGCGCGTGTATATGTAAAGTCAAACTCACTTCATAAAAATTATAGCAAGACTGAAATTTCACCATTTGTCTCAAGACTAGAACTAGAAGAAAAAGTGAAACTCATATCACGTAAATTCTAAAATTACGTAAAAACTAATATTACGTCATGACAAACGATGCTTTCAAACCAGCAACGCGTATGTATAAAGTAAGTGGGGCATTGGCAAATCTGCCAGTCTGAGTCTGAAATAGCTCAGGCGGTTAAGCGTCGGAGCAAGAGAGCGAAGGGAATCGCCGGGTCATGGGTTCGAGTCCCCGGCCCGAGCCCGGTAGCTGGACTCGCAATCCAGGGAAAAAAGACGGGCTTGTTCCATAGCAAGTCCGTTGAAAGGTCCTGGTAAATCAAAGTAGCACATTTGCAGTGCGCCTGAATTGATCAGTGTTCAGGTCGTACTCCATAGGCAATAGATTTCCTTGTCCCCCATAACCCGCCCGGCGTCAGCGCCGTCCATTATCACTTCGGTGCCGTGGACGTTAAACCCCGAACTAACCCCAAACATCTGCCAGGCTTTTTTCAGTAGGAGTTATCTCAACACCAGAATCAAGACAAAGACAATAGTTACAGACCCTTGACAGCGAGGACAGCTCGAAGACTCTCGATTTTAAAAAAATAATTTAATTAAACTGTGGAAAACATGGACACTACTACTGTCGCAGGCGCTGTTTTTAGAGTTTTAACTGAGTAAATTAAATATTGTTGCACGATTCCAACGTTCACAATACAATACGGAATATTCCAAGAGCTAGAACTGACTACCATGCACCCTCCCCCCCCCAGAACCCGCACCCCCGAGTACTCTATAAGATGAGCTTCAAAGTGTACCATAGTCTGTCCTGCGATGTTTAAGCCATTTTCCCCTAAAATCCTTAGGAACACACCAGAGATATAGCCGATGGCGCAAGGGTAACCCCATTCTCGCTCTTCGCGGATGCTAAAATGAGCTTCAGAAACATCTTCCTCTAAATAAATAAGATTTCATTCCAGAAGCCCAAAATTGCTGCAGCAATCCCTCTTCATTATTGCCTTTCTTACTTATCAAGTTTTAATGATGTGAGATAAAGTGCAAGAAAATGAGGAAAATTGCAATCCTTTACGATAAGTTTGTGGTGAATGATAGCTTTTTCCCCTTTAAAATTGCCGAATTGCTAAACCTACTGTTGTTTTTGATGCCATCAGAAATTTTGTATACAACTGGTAGGTCTTTTTTTTAGGCTTAAATTGTTAGGACAGAGAACCACAGTTACTTCCAATCTGATTTTATGACGCTGTGATGTATTTAGGGGCCACAGTAGCTGAATCTGCTGCCCTACCCCCATTTTACAAATATGCAAAGGAACGCAAAATGATCATAAAATTGTTTACGTCATACTCCTCTATTTAGATATTTTTTTCATTTTTTTAACAATGTATGCATATTGTGCAAACAAAATGTGGAAAGTTGATCTTTTCATCGATTTCAATGTGACCCATCAATTTAATTGTAATTCTCTTTAGCTGAGGTATAAAAAGGGATAAACGTCTGTAAACAAGGGCTGCTGCTGAAGCTTGTACCGTCTAGAGTGGGAGGCACGATGTACCGATGTCTGAAAGACTTCCTCTTCAACAGAACAGCAAGATTGAAGCTAACGGCACACTCAGCAGTCTTGTTCAATTCGGAGAAGGTGTTGTGTCTTTCTTGGTCTACATTAATGACAGCAGTACAGTAGTACCTAGGTTCGCCTCTAACACCCGCAATCCGGGTGACTATTCATTGTGGAGCGCAGCAGAACATACAGAAATAGCATCCTGCAGAATCCAGCACGCTGACAAGTACAGTCAGCAGCTGGAATAAAAGATGACCACTCAGACTGAGCTAGATGAACACTGTCACCAATCTCTTCCAATCAGATGAAAGAGATCACCTTGAAAGCTGGAGATCTTCCAGTACAAAAGATTGACAGGCCAACTTTACTCGCAAAAAAATAAATTACTGGATTCATGTGCAGGCCTCACATCGAAGTCATGGAAGCTACAGCTGTGAAAAAGTCTCTGATGAAGAAACTGGTGGGGACCCCACATTGGCGCAAATTCCAGCATCCTGGCACAAGAAAACACCAGCTCGGTCAGACCAGTAGTGCGGTACCAAGAAACTTCGACAACATGAAACACTGCCTCCAAAAACAACAAAGCCAGGCTTGATATGGTGCAGAGCATGATGCATTCTCATGATGCAGTGACATTCTTAGAGCCATTTGGAGCACCCCAATTTAGGAAATGGAGGACTTTGGAGCCACTGGAACGCAGAACAACACACAAGATGAAGAGACCCACGAAACAACTAGAGCACTGGAGAGAACCGTCAGAAACGCCCAAGTCTGAACCACCAACTGAAAGACATGCAGAGGGCTAAACCTGACGTCCTGGAACCAAGCTCAAAGATGTGCGAAGAGCTCGTTTCAGATATATGGACATCTCGAAAGAGCCTTCTAGACAACATAAACGATGTTCCAGGACTCTTTGCCAAAGGTCGCGGCACTGCACAAAGCCAACTCGCTGGAGACTATGCATAAGCGCTATTCTCACAGCAGCTGTGCTAACATCTACGCAGGCGGCTCCGCACAAGACGCCGTGCGGAACGGAGGAAGCGGCGTGTACATCTGTTGTGCAGACCGCACTACTACCTCCCTCTCCTTACCTGCTGGCGGCAGCAGCTCCAACTAACGTACTGATCTGCAGGCGCTCATCACAGCAGCAGAGCACTAGCTAGGGTAAGCAGCAGCTGTCAGCTCTTCAAACCTTCATGATCCACTGATCTCTTTACCAGGAAGCTTCAAGATAGTTTGGATGTCCTGTCCAACAACACAAAATATTGTCCTGCAGTGGATTCCAGTGCATTCTGGAGTAGCTGGGAACGAGGCGGCTGACAGCCTGGCTCAAGCAGGCGCCAGTCTACCTCAAGATCACAACCTCCTGTAAAGAAACCAAGACACTACTCAAGGGCAAGCAACAACGTGATTGGCAACAGCAGAACGGCGGCTGTAGCCCGTGGGTAGACGACATCAACAAGCTGAACAGGGAGAGCCAGACCACCATCTACCATCTAAGCACTGATCACCGTGGACTCACCTCGTGAGACTGGGTCTTGCGGAAACAGCTTATGCGAATGTGTCGTAGAAAATCAGTCTCATGAGCACACTCTCCAGACCTGTCCATACAGAGGAGCCGTCCGCTGGCAGTTCTGACCAGAAGATACGTCCCTTTACACCAAACTCAGACCACCCGCTGCCGAGCTGTTGGCAACTCACTTATTGGCAGCCGGAACACTAAGATTTAAAGACGGCCATCAAGGAATTGAACGTTGCAGAAGAAGAAGAAACAAATGAGGGTGAAAGTGGTGATCTCGTGGTGGACATGTGGAAACCAAGTATTTTCATAACATTGTTTCGGCAGTTAGGAATCATGAAGCCTTATTACGCATGTTCATACTTACGCCTTACAAGATCCTTACGTTAGATATATGTCATAAAGGACCAACCAGTTTCACTCATGCAGTCTATCATTTTTGCCTTTTTCTTCACTAAAGAAACAACAAACAAATTGATTGGTCACATTGTTATCTTAACCCAACACGCACACTCACGTAACAGACACGGATTTACGCCATTTAAGACAAACAGTACAAGACAGACGAAGGGCCAGTTCAGCTACTGAAGTTACAGAGATTTTTGATCGGACGGACCCCTGTGGAACTCCGCAGGAGAGCCTGACTGGGTTAGAGGAGACGCCGTCGATGGTGACGGACTGATGTTTGTCGGAGAGGGAGAGGAACCAGGAGTGAGCAGAGTCAGTGATGCCAAAGGAGTGGTGAAGGCGGTGGAGAGTGATCTATAGTGTCGAAGGCGGCAGAGAGATCGAGTAGCGTAAGAAGGGAGATGTTGCCCGAGTCGGTGGCGAGGAGCAGATCGTTTATGATATGTAGAAGGGCTGTTTCAGTGCTGTGATGTTTGCGATAGGGAGACTGGAAGGGACTGAGGAGATTGTTGTCGACGAGGTGGAGGTTGGAGCTGGTTGAGAACAACCTTCTCAAGAAGTTTGGACAGGAAAGAGAGATTGGAGACTGGGCGATAGTTCTTGAGTTCGTTTGGGTCGAGGTTGTGTTTTTTGAGGAGAGGACGGACGATGGCGGACTTGAAGATATCTTGTAAACGGCTGATCGTCTATGAAGGGCATCTGCTAGACTATTAGGATTGAGACATTTTTGTAGAAGTGTATTTCTAATGCTGTTTGTGCACAGAGGGGGGACCAGTCCTTGAACGCGACCAGGATACGACGCAAAACATTTTTGTGTGTGCATAGCATTGTAAAATCCAAAATTACAAGGTAAATGTTTATTCCAGTGATCAAATTAAAGTCATCAGTAAGTAAGCAGGAATACAGATATACGATACTATGAGAAAAATGTACTATTTTTAATGCCGTAAGCATAGTTGCGTCGCTAGTTTCAAATGGCGGTCTTCGAACGAAGTCGATCAAATGCACCAGGTTGGGTGACATTGCTCCTGAAGTGAGACAGTGATTATTTTACACTTGAACTTTGAATTACACCTACTTAGTAATATGTGTTATCTCTACTGGTCTTGATAGCAGTCTTCCTGTAGAACTCAGTCTTTTGTTGGAGGAGGCATATTGAAAGTAGAGTCGCTTCGTCCTGCATATTTTGCATTGTGTCTGCCGACCAGCTTGATCATTTTGAAAACAATATGCATGTTTCTCATCTGTCTTTCAGCGTACAGGTCCTAAGGGATAGGCCTCCTTTTTAGGAAGAGTGTAGATATGATTTTAATAATAATTGGTCATGCATGATATGGTCCAGTAGAGGCACAAATCATGTACACTGAATTCCTTCTCCATCATATAGTGTCGATAACAGGCAGATGTAATTGTGAGACCCGAGTCGTTGGACGAGGACATTTTGATTCGGGTCAAGTAATCACACCTGAAGGTTATCGGCACTATATGAAGCAAAATGTTGCTAAATATAATTATGTGCCCAGTCCAAAACAAACTGTGCCTCGTGTCATTAATTTTGCGGCTGATTGCGGAGTTCAGACAAAATACATGAAAGACAGACGGATGGATATCACTGTCGACTCAGTGCGCAGATTTCGTCTATGAAGACATCAGTGCTTTGTATAACCAAGCGTGTTACTGAGTAAATTCTATTTGTAACTAGATAATAATAATAATAATAATAATAATAATAATAATAATAATAATAATAATAATAATAATAATAATAACGGAGATCTGTTAAGCGCTTATTCTAAAAGTAACTCGAAGCGCTGATACAATGAAAGAACTAAAAGCTAACACACACACACACACACACACACACACACACACACACACACACACACACACACACACACACACACACACACACGCGCGCGCGCGCACACACACACACACGCACACCCACCCACACACACAGACAACATACGCTTGTAATTGTATGACACTCATTCTCAGATACAGCTAAATTTACATTGTCAAATGTGTTTATTACAAGCTGACTTATTTTCTTAAGACAAAGTGACAGAGTCCAGAGACACAGAGAAGTATTAACTCAATTCTATGCCCAATAATTTCAAGTTTTGAAATTACATTCGGAGCATTTGGCCCTGATGGCGCAATGAGCGGTCTTACTCAGGGAGTGAACGGCGAACGTATCCGATCAAAACAATGTACTATGCAAAATTGTGTATAGGGATATTGGATTGATAGGCCCTACTGATATATGGGCAGTATGATGGTCCGCACCACTTTGGGCAGGAATATTCAATGAAAATTCAAATATAAATCAAATATGAGAGAGATAATTACGACTTTGAACAATACTGATCATATTTCTCATGGAATAATATTGTTATACAGAATATCAATATACGTGTCAAAGAAAGGAAAACTGTATGGAGTGGGTACATAATATGTCTTTTTTTTTTTTTTTAAAGTTTTTTTTTTTTTGAATTCTTTATTTCGGTATTTAAATTAGGCATACAGTATATATATATATATATATATATATATATACAAAAGCCATATATACATAATTACATTGCAAATCAAGTTACACAATCACAGATCGAAAAGTATAGAAAAAATATCAGCATATTATAAGTATGTACCCCCCTCCCCACCCCTCCCACGATCCTATTTACCTCCCCCCCCCTCCCCGCCCCACTCTCTTAGAACACACACTGCTCGAAAACACAACAAATGACAAGCAAAGTTTACATACGTCTGAACAGTCGTGCTGGACAGAGACAAATGTGACCGCCTGGGCATGCTTTCCTCAGTGCTATAGATAGCACTGGTGGATACATGCACAAGGGGATCCAGCTAAGCCACCCTTGCTACCTTAAACCAACCCTGGATGCCTTAGTGGGATGCCTGGCAGTGCCAGAAGCCGTCTGCACACTATCGCCAATGGTGAGGCTGCAGCCTCTAACACTGTAATAGCATTACAATTCACCAAAAAGGGGTACATAATATGTCTTGCTAGTGCACCTGACTGATCTCAGTAGCAGTAGACTAGCTGCCTAAAAGAAAAAACTGCATTTTTCTGCAGCATAGTTTGCAGTTTGTATATTGACATTAGTTTATATGCATAGATCACGCATAATGGAGGAAAATGCCAGCAGGTTTGTTTATTTAGTTCTTTTATCAGGTTGTCGATATTGCCAGCTGACATTTCGTCAATTTCATTAGTGCAGCGACTCGCTCCTTTGCTGGAGTCTGTTCTCCGTTCGTATGTGTGTAAAATTTCAAGCGTTCGTACACACTAAGAAGTATTTAATTACTACTGTACATAATGTTGCAGTCTAAGCATATTTCGCGTTTTCGTCATGAAAAATGCAAGTATCATCACGATTGAATCTTCTTGGGACGCAAGGCATTTTGGAAGGGAAAGTATATCAAGAAAGTTCATGAATATTAATTTGTTTGTTATACAATATATCAATACATGTTTCAAAGAAAGGAAAATTGTACGGAGTGGGAACATACTAATATGTACCAACTCAATAAAAATTTCCCCTCCTTTGACACATGTACTGATATAATTATTGTATAACAAGCAAATTAATATTCATGAACTTGCTGGTTATACTTTCCTTCCCATAATCCCTTGCAGACAGAAAGACTCAATCTTGATGCTTGCCTCTGTCCGCAATGCAAAAACGCTAAATATGCGTTTACTGTCAAATTAGCAAGCTCCTTATGCTCACTAGTAATGAAATACTTCTTGGTGTGTACGTACGCTCGAAATTTCTTTCCCAAACACACACAAACGGAGAAGACAGCAGCGAACACACGAATCAAATCGTCATACTATTGAGATTGACGACACTGATGTCCGCTAGTGACAGTGACAACCTTAGAAAAGGACTAAATAAACATTGTGGGATTGGCCCACACCATGGACCCAATCACTTATAATAACTCTCCCCAAAAAGGCAACTTACATCAATGCCAGAATTATCGCACGATCAGTCTTATATGCCACCCAAGCAAAGTCATGTTAAAGATCCTACTGAACAGGTTGAAGCCACAGGCAGAGGAAATCATAGCTGAGGAACAGGCAGGCTTCAGACCAGGGCGCAGCACAACTGATCAGATCTTCAACCTGAGAGTTCTATGTGAGAGGTACCTCCAGCACCAGCAAGACCTCTATCATGTCTTTGTGGATTTTAAGAAAGCATTTGACAGGGTGTGGCATGCAGCCCTTTGGTCAACCATGAAGCTATACAACATAAATGCCAACCTGATCAAAGTCATAGCAGACCTTTACAACAAGGCCACTAGCGCAGTCTGCTTCAACGGCAAAATAGGAAACTGGTTTAGGATTACAGTCGGAGTCAGACAAGGCTGCTTGCTCTCACCTACTCTTTTCAACATCTTTCTGGAAAGAATCATGACAGACGCTCTGAAATATCATGAAGGAACTGTCAGTATTGGAGGCAGAACAATCACGAACTTGCGCTTTGCGGACGATATTGATGGATTTGCAGGAACAGAGAAGGAGCTAGCTCAGCTGGTGGAAAAGCTGGGCAGTACAGCCATTGCGTATGGGATGGAAATCAGTGCAGAGAAGACCAAACTGATGACAAATAACGCCAGTGGCATTGGCACTGACGTCATGATTGGATTGATTGATTGATTGTACATTGCTTAACGTCCCGACAGCAACAAGGCTTTCTCAGGACGTGCCTGCACTGCTTGTGAAAAAAAAAAATAAACAGAATATTGAATGTATGTCGCCAGCCGGTCCAATACGTTAAATAAACCTATGACATGGGGCCTAAATACAGTTACGGCCATTTAGCAACACAATCCAATATCAAGAGCTACAGGCAGCGCAGACAGTAGGGAGAGTTTAAAAAAGGCAAATACAGGTGAAAGGGGAGACAGAAACACATGCCCCAGAATCGGAAAGGAAATCCACCCTGTGGGGCTGACCAGGGTGACCCTGAGAACTAAAAAGTAGTTAACCCCACCCAAGTCCCCCAGGGCAGACCCGGGTGGGGAGTCATGATTGGAAGCCAAAAACTAGAAACAGTTAATAAATTCAAATACTTAGGAGCCATTGTGACAGATGAGTGATCAAAACCAGAAATATTGTCCAGGATTGCGCAAACAACAACAACACTGATAAGATTGAAGACCATATGGAAGGACAGAAACATCACGCTCTGCTCCAAGATGAGACTGATGCGCTCCTTAGTCATCTCAGTGTTTTTGTATGCCTGCGAGTCATGGACCCTCACAGCAGACCTTGAAAGGGGGATACAAGCCACTGAAATGAGATGTTTTCGAAGGCTGCTTGGGATTTCATACAGAGATCACATCACGAACGAGGAAGTGGGAAGCAGAATCAGGCAAGCCATCGGGCCCTATGAAGACCTATTAGCCATTGTGAAAAAACGCAAACTGAAGTGGCATGGGCATGTCACGCGTTCAGCAGGGCTTACCAAAACAATCCTGCAAGGCACTGTGCAAGGAGGACGAAGGAGAGGAAGACAGAGGAAAAGATGGGAGGAAAATATCTCAGAGTGGACAGGACTGAGGCTGGGTGAAACGCTAAGAATGGCAGAGAACAGAGTGGAATGGAGGGAGCTGGTTGCCAAGTCATCAGTGGTGCCCCAACATTCGGCAAGACTGTGGATAGACAGATAGATAGAAATAAACAAACCTGCTGGCATTTTCCGTCATTATCCATGTTTTAATTACAAGTAGACTTTACTCAACAACACGCACACGATTATAGAAAGCACTGATGTCTACACAGTCAAAAGAAATCTCCGCGCTGAGTCAGTCGACTTCTGTCCAATACGTGGCACACAAAAGGTCACTATTTGGATAGACACATCAAGAGATTCAAGATTCAAGATGACTTTATTGTTGCTGTGATAGAAAATAATCATACACAGCAAAAATTGCCTTGCCACCGCAGGTGCTGCTCACATTCACTCACTCGTTCATTCCACCAATTACAATAACAGAGCTACAAAATGGACAATGACTCGGGACGGGTGAAGCCCGTCGCCAAGGCATCTAATGGCCGCGCGGCGCCAGTGGCCTCATCCCGACCCGAACCACCCTGACACAAACATAATGCTAAAACAGCTCTAAGTCTCCTGAACACACTAGTATATATGCTCTTTTGTTAAATTCCTACTTGACTAAAGCTAGTACATACAAATACAAGTTAACAGCAGAAACAAATTACCGTCGCAAGGAAAATAATTTCCTATCTAGGCAACATAAAAGCAACGGTCAAAGCTGCACTTGGAGGCCCGTCGCTATAGTACAGCGCCGGTATTTAGAGGGCACCGCTCCGACAAAGTCCGTCAACTCTGTGACTATTTAAACATATAAATATCATTCTATTATCCGTCATGAGTCGTTTTATTAAAATACCCACACACCCCACACACAGTCCTGTTCATTTCACTGGTACACTGCATCATACCCAGGTTCATAAATAGAAAAAAGTTATTAATATCTGTGGTCGCACCGCACCTGTTTTCTCCAACATCGGAGGCGTGCGAGAGGGAATTTGCGCGACGAAACATGTTCAGCAGTGTCAGATTTGCCGAGTTCTGTATGTTTGAAGAATACATTTGGTGTTGGACGGTAAAGTTCCCTTCAGCTTATATGCATGTAAACTTTACGTCATGCCGGTCACGTTATACATTTAAATTGGGAAGTTCAGGCAGTAAGAGGCCCCGTGTTTTTAAAAATATTTTTTTTGCCTTGTTTGAAAATTTGCAGTTGGGCTGAATGTTGGAATTTGCTGGAAATTTGTGGTTAGCTGAGAGGAGACATGTTTGGTGCTTTGATTCATACCATCCTAAGCTTATCCAGTGGACAATTGCGAGTTGCCTTTGACGTAGTGATTTGAGGGGTACGCTCATTTCAGCTGTGCTTGGGTGTGGGGTTGGTAAGGAACCAGTTTCATAGCCAAGAAATGAGACGGGTGATGTGCTGTTTTTTTTGTATTTTGTGCATGGCAAATGTGCAGCTGGTGGGCGGTAGTGTTTTTTTTTAGGGAATTGAAAAATTAGGGGATGACTGGGACTGACTAAGGCTAAGAGACTGGACAGTACGGAAACAGCACTGTGGTCCGTGGCCTGCCACCTCCTTTGCAACATTTTAAAAATGTCTGACGTGGATTGTGATGTTAAAGAGTTTTGTGGTGACAGGATTTTTGTAGTACGTGTATCAGTGGCGCTGAAAGGGTAATATTCGCTTTGTTTTTAGCGCAAATAATAAAAAAAAACCCGTGAAAATATCCAGCGAAAGTCTACACAACCTGAATGAGCCTGGGCGTAAATCTGCCCAGTGTAAATGTGTGCTCTCACTATTCCACTGATATATCTTTTTTTGAGTAAATTCAAGCCTTTGTCGATTTATGCTGGGTTGAATCATGCTGTGGAGATTCACGCTGAGTTTATTTAGTTCTAAAAATAAATGGAAAATCGGAGAAACACATTTGCACTGGGTAGATGTACGCCTGGGTGGATTTGCGCTGAATACATTTCAGTTAGTAGTGTCAAGCTGGGAAGTTGTATGTCCAAATATAGCGAAATTGACCACTTCAGCACCAATGGCGGTAATCGGAAGGACTCTGGACATTTGGACTGGGTACACACATTATATTGGGCAACATTTTGCTTGATATAGTGCCGATAAACAGACAGATGTGATTACTTGACCTGATCAAAATGTCCTCGTCTTATGACTCGGACATTTTGAGTCGGGCCTCGTAATCTCTGCCTGTTATTGACACTATATCAAGCAAAATGCTGCTCAATATAATATAAGATCTTGCTAGTGCACCTTACAGATACATAGTTATAAAGTTGCAAAACTGTTTTCAGCGACGAAAGTTGAGACCCCATATATGTGATCTGGTACTCTCTCTCTCTTTTGCAACTTGCAGCATGTTGCACTTTGCATGTTGCATGAATCCTTTACAGTGACAAATACTTTGGATCAGTAGACAGTTTATTGAGTGTTTATCTCTGAACGCAAGAGCTGATACAAAAATATGTCTATGCGACAGCCCAATGAAAAGTTGGGGGTGCCAGAGTATTTAATTTTTATTTTTTATTTATTTATTTATTATTATTATTATTGGATTATTATTTTTTTTAAAATTTATTTATTTATTTATTTATTTTAGGGGGAGGGGGGAGGCGAGGGGGCGGGGGGCTGCGGGTAGGGGAGAGGGGGAGGGGAGCGAAATGCGAAAAAAAGGAAAACACAAAGTTTTGAAATTATATTTTATTTGGAGATCAAAGTATCCTTGGAGATGATGAAGATTTCGTAAGATTTTGATTGCTATGGTTGATTTTTACGCTGGACTATCAATTGCCTCCCCCCTCCTCTCCTTATCCCTGCAACTGAAAGGCTGTACTGTCAAGAACCAATATGTAATAAGCCAGTTGCTGTTAATTTAATAAGCATGTGCATAGTCACATTCTGGCTGATGAGGCGCATAGAACTGAGTTAGTACTTCTCTCTGTCTCTGGCCTCTGTCCCTTTGTTTTGAGAAAATAAGTCGGCTTGTTATAAACACATTTGACAATGTAATTTAGCTGTATCTGAGAATGAATGTCAAGATTCAGCTTCGCAGAAGTAAGGGTGCGCAGCTACCTTTTTTTGAAATGCAAGCTTTTGATGATAAATGTGCATCAGTGTACACTATGCAAAATTGTGTATATGAATATATATGCGGGATATTGAATTGATAGGCCCTACTGATATATGGACAGTATGATGATCCGCGTCACTCTGGGTAGGATTATTAACTGAAAAGTCAAATGTAAATCAAATATAAGTGAGATAATTACGACTTGGCACAATACTGACCATATTTCTCATGGAATAATACATAAAACTATTCCCATTGTTTTGAGCGGATAAGCTCGCCGTTCGCTCCCTGGGGTTGACCGCTCGTTGCGCCATCCGGGCCAAATGTTGCGAATGTAAACAAGAGGGAAGCGATGATTATTTGAATGCATCAGCAAACATGTTTCCGCTAAGTGCAAATTATTTGACAAATTTATTGTGAGTTATCTCCTACAAAAGTTCAAACTATTGTTATATTTAAATTGTGACTCCAGGCGATCGATTTTTTTAAGCAAAGTGTCTAATGTCGATGACGGAGCCAGCTGGTCCCCCAAAATAAAACTGCAAATGGCGGAAAATCGTCTGTCGGTAATGTCGGTACAAACTTAGCTACAGAAAAATGTCTCCACCACGCATGTTTTTGACATGGGCGTATTCATCCCATACTTCATTTTGTTACACCCAAACCACTGTTACTGAAGAAGAAAACTATCTCGTAAACGGCTGCCGATCGTCTATAAAGGGCATCTGCTAGACTATACGCCTCATAAATAGGAACAACAAAAAACCGAAAGGAAGCACCTGATAAGAAAGAAAGAACGAAAGAACGAAAGAACGAAAGAACAGAACAGAACAGAACAGAACAGAACAGAACAGAACAGAACGAGGGGGAGGGGGAGGGGGAGGGGGAGGGGGAGGGGGAGAAGGAAAGGAAAGGAAAGGAAAGGAAAGGAAAGGAAAGGAAAGAAAAGAAAAGAAAAGAAAAGAAAAGAAAAGAAAAGAAAAGAAAAGAAAAGGAAATGAAAGGAAAGGAAAGATTTTCATTTAGAAATCTCCACAGACGATATTTAGTTCTGCGAGAAAAATCTGCATTAAAAAAAATAAATTGGTTAACACATTTTACAACACACTGTTTTAAGAAAGCTGCATAGTAGGTAAAATCCGGAAAAGTACAACATAAAGTTTGCAATGGTAACACCGCCTGTTTGAGGTTAAATGTGTCGAATAGCGTGTGCTCGTTAGCGTTCGTTTGAAGACTGCAAAGAGGCCGGTGGGGCGGACCACTTTATGAATGAGAAACGGCCAGTGCACAGCGATGGGGAGATGTCCATTCAGGGGAAATCAGCCGATGCTGATCTTCAGGCGGCAAGGCGCGGGACGTAATCAGTGATGGGAAAAGAATCATTTGGTGTAAGGTTTCACGTTGCAGAGGCTAGACAGGACGGGTAATTTTCTGGGAGAAAGTTTAGGGTTTTCTGTCGTGCACTGGAGTCTGTGGCCAACGTGAAAAGCCATTCTAACTGTACTGTTCATGGAACTGGAGTCGGTAATCGTTATGTATTAAATTCCCGTTAGTGGATCCGGCATTGTTGTCGGTCGTGTGGTGAAGACCAAGGCACACATAGCAAGTGAGGGATAAGCACGTGCACACACGCTACAGTACTGGTCTGGGTAGTCCGCAATAAGTGCGGCCTAATGTCACTTGGACGGCGTATTCTGCTCCGCCGCCCAAGAAGATTGGCACTAAAACATGGCCCGGCCATGTGAGCCCTTTTTAACACCGGTACGTACGCGCTAGTCTTGTAGCCGGCGAAGTAGGTCACGTGAAAACACTAGAAAAAGTTAGGTTAATTTGCTTTTGCTGCAACCACTTTATCGATCTCTCGCTCCATCGGAGTAAAACAATCTGACATAACATGGCAGACCGCATGGTTCCTCTGCTGGGAATGTCAAAAATAGCAGAAGTTCTGTTTTCTAAAGCTCTTGCCATAAGATCTTTTCTAATCAGTGGTTCTCACCAGCCTACACTCAAGTAGCATGTTTTGAGAACTGAAAGCGTTCTCCACACGTGTGTTGTGGTGTATTTTTCTGTATTATCTATTAGTTATATAATCTTTTTCCTCAGCTGCGAGTCCGGGAGATTCTGGACCGATTATTTTTTTAAGAAACTGTCTTTATAGGTATGGTTCGTATTTCTTCTGCCACTGGTTTGTTTCTTACGTAGGTTTTAACAAAGTGTAGTCACTGTTTGTTTGTTTTGTGTGCGTCAGACAAGGGCGACGACCAAAGCACTAAGGCTACAGGGTTATTACATAGCTTTGCTGTGTGGGGATTATCTAACGCTCACACCATAGCAACTTTCATTCCCTGAAATCCCCTGATTTAGGAGTGTGGCCACCCATATAGTGGGGGCAGTTAAAACAGCCTCGACCTGCTGCGTGATCCTGAATGAATGAATGACGTTACAGGTAAGTAAGTACTTTCATCTCATGGTGATTTCGCATTTGCGGGAGGCGGAGGAACAGAGAGGTGGCAGGGAATATTCAAATAATTTATTAATCCCATTAAATGAGAAATTGCACCGTCTTGTCTCAAAAGGAAAAGAATAAAATAAATAAACATAAATAGCATATAATGTATATCCATACATAAAAAAACAATGCATCACACATATTATCACTGTCTATGCATAGTATTACGTGTTAGGATTTGCCAGTGGTTCTTGTCGCCTCGAGGGTCCGGTCAGGGGGGTTAATGTCGGAGGTAAGAGTCAAAGGCTTTAGCCCGAGATACTTCCCTCCGACACTGACACTCCTGATCGCACTCGAGCGGAGACAAGAACCACAGGCAAAGCCCAACTCGTAATACAACTGTAAAAAGTATTAAGCACGATGTATAACACTGAAAGAACCCCCAGCTGGGTAGAGGCACCGTAGAAATGCAAGGGACGCAAATCTCAATGCGTGTCGGTCAACAACGTCGCGCGAACTGCATTCGCCTGAAATTTCTTTCTAAAGTATTTTTTTAAAATAACACATTTCCAGTCATTCTTTTGTATGACATTGGTAATATAAGCCAAACAAAACGCGTGCATATTATTATTTTGTCGTATAACCCCCTCAATTTTTATTTATCCAGCTTTTTGTTTCTTCGCCGCTTCGATTACGGTCAGTACGTACATAATAGGGCCTTAGGTTGAATTTCCTGTCGTTAATATTATCTAACTTATCCAATTATTCAGTTATTTGTTGTATGTAACTGGTACCAACGGTATCAATGAACACCTGCATTAGTTCTGTTTGTTGTGTAACCCCCTAATCATAGATTTAAGGTTATTTGCGTCCAGTACATGTAACGGAGCTGACACAGGTTCCTATCGTGGCTACTTTCTAGAAGACTTTCTTCACAAGCCTTTTCTTCTCAAATCTTCTGTCAATGTGGCTTCCTCTGAAGACAGTCTGACTGTGAGAATCTAAAAATTACTTAGGTTACAAAGTAAAGTAGGTAAAAGCACTGTCAGGGGAGAGAAGTGTGCATGATCGACCAGTGATCATAGATCTACTGTGGCCAAAGCACCCCCCCCCCCCTCCTCAAAAAAAAAAAAAAAAAAAAGATAGGAAAGAGGGGGTGCGCTAAGAAAGTGACTGGAAGCAATGCATATGGAAGCCCCCCCCCCCCCCCCCGAAGGGGGGCGAATCACATATCCCACTGTTCCAGCCACTCAGTGCATGGAAATTTAAATCTAGGTCCCCCAAAACCTAGATTTAAATTTCCATGCACCGAGTGGCTGGAACAGTGGGATATGTGATACGCCCTCCTTCGGGCGGGAGGGGGGGGGGGGCTTCCATAAGCATTGCTTCCAGTCACTTTCTTAGCGCACCCTTTCTTTCCTATCTCTTTTTTTTTTTTTGTGGGTGCTTTGGACGATCATGCACACTTCTCTTCCCTGACAGTGCTTTTACCTACTTTACTTTGTAACCTTCCTAAAACATTAGGCACTGGCAGTCTCCCCTTTTCTTTTGTTTTAAAAATTACTTAGTTCCGCACTACTAACCCCTTTCAGCAAGTGTTAAAACCTGGCTTGACAATTTTTTTTCCACAGCTTTGAATACTTTGAGCTGTCTAAATGAATCGTCCTAACACTTGCGCTTGTTAAAAGAGCATGCAGTGTCAGAGTTGGCAATATTCCACGAGTGCGAAATTTTGGAGAGTAACGACTAGTACAGGGGGCGGATTGTGTCATTGTTTATCGTCGCAAGTACGCTCATAAAATACAATGTTCTTTCGATCCAAATGGGTTAAAAGTTGACCTTAGACAGTCACTGTACAGAGAACAATAGACAACAATTCATCAAGTTCCACGAACGTGTCAAATGCACGTGAAACATCGTCAGTTTTTGTGAAAAGCTGTGCGATATTGGCAAGCGTACCAAAGGCAGGCAGGTGGAAAAACTCGGTAAAGTCGTGATGCACGTGCTAAAGGGGTCGGTCGTGAACACTGATCCCTTCTGTTTCGCTACAAATACATAATTGCCACTTTCCTAACCATGCCACCACGACGAAGCCTAAAGGCCCCGCTACACGAGCCCGGTTTTGAGGCCGATTCCCGATCAGTTTCGAATCGAGGGGTGATCGGGCCGGACTAAAAAAACGTGTGCACTGCCACACATTTCCCGACTTGTTTAGCCGGCCGGTTTGAATCGAAGATCAAAGTCGTACCTGTTCTGCAAAATGGCTGCTAGTTTTGACAGTGATGATGATGTGCTTGCATTGTCAGCAGTTTTGCATCATATTCGGGAAGAGGCGTGCGAAACATTAGCAACGAAGGTGGTTCTGATCACAACAGGCGTGTTCCGCCATTTGCAAACTACGACATGCTTTGCGAGACGCGCTCTGATTGGTTGAAGCTTACAACCGGGGCCGATTCGGACCGGAAAAATAGAGCAGGTTCTAGACACCCGATTCCCAGCCGATTGGGACCGGATCGGATAATTGACGTCATCCGATCGCAATCGGATCGGATTCGGCTTCAAAATCGGGGCACAACCGGCTCGTGTGGCGGGGCCTTAACGCCAGTAGATCAAGGCCGGGCGCTAGCATGGCTGCAGGATGGAATTTCCGGACGAGAAGTTGGGAGACGTCTTGAGGTGTCCCATTTAGTGATCCAGAGGCTGCTGGCACGATTCCAAGAAACTGGAAGGGCAGAACGACGACCCTGCTCATGACGCCCGCGCTGCACCAGCAGAAGGGACGACAGATACCTCTGTGTAGCGGCTCTGCGCGACCAAACTGTCACGTCAACCACTCTCCGACGTCAACTGATGCAAGCTGCAAACGTTAACGTCAGCAGAAGCACAGTATGCCGACGTCTGCACGAAATTGGCCTGGCTTCATGCAGAGCAGCAGTGAGAATACCCCTCTCTCCAGCTCATCGCAGAGCCCGGGTTGCCTGGTGTCGTCAACATGTGAGGTGGAACAGACTCCAGTCGACTCAGGTTCTGCTTACTCATCAGTCACGGTTCACTGTGTCCTTCAACGACGGCAGGGTGAGGGTCTGGAGACGGCAGGGCGAGCGATTCACGAATGGATGCGTCCAAGAGGTGGATCGCTACGGCGGAGGCTCAGTCATGGTCCGGGCAGGCTTCAGCAGGGAAGGCAGGACCCCACTCCACGTCATCCGAGGCACCCTGACTGGATTGCGCTATCTAGCCAGCTCTCCAAGCCATAGGCGACAATGCTGTTCTGTAGGACGATAATGCTCGACCACATCGCGCCCGTGTGGTGGATGAGTAATAATAAGAGAACTTTATTATCTCAAAAGAGAAATTCTTTTCGCCACCTCAGGTGCAACTCGCAATCACACACACTCACACAACAGTTTTCAGACAAATGGACAATGGCTCGGGACGGGTGAAGCCCGTCGCCAAGGCATCTAATGGCCGGCGCCAACGGCCCCAACCCGACCCGAACCTCCCTAACACAAGCAAACTAAAGACGGCCCTATCCTAGTACCTCTATAACACATAATATAATGTTTTTAAACTTTCTGCTTGGCTGAGACTAGTTACACAAATAACAAAAACTACGCAAAAAAAAAAGACGAATACTTTCACAGTTGCTACCTGGGGGCCCGTCGCCATAAGAACAGCGCCGGCTATTAGACAGTCGCTCCGGCATAAACAGTCACCACCTTAATAATTATAACTTAGCTAGTATATAACTTCATAGTCATTTTTAAAGCAATAGTAGTAGGACTACATCATTAACATAAAAGCAGTCGGCCAAAATGGTTTCTAAAGAGTACACACAGGCTGGCACGTTGTTCAGTAAGAAACACTGACAGTCACTGCGTCTGGGAGGTGTCTGTCATCACATCATTCGGCTGGAATGGAATGTGGGGGCCTGAAGCTTGCTGGTACTAGCTTCGTTGAATGCACTAGCGCTATTCCGTAGGCAGTGATGTTGAGCGTGGCGTGGGACTGAAGAGCCACTCCAGAGATGATGAAAGGGGAGGAAAGCACGTTGGTTGTATTGCCACAGCATAACGCGCGCTGTTCTTCTAATATCCGCATGGTACAACAAGAATCAGCGTGTATCAACTCCCAGTATCCGGCACAGCGGATAAAATATAACAGTCAGTACAGCACATCAAATTGAGAAAAGTCATCAAAAAGAAATACCGGTCGTGATGCAGCATTGCAGGGCCTGACATCGTATATCAAACCAAGGTACAATGTCTGTTTAGTACTGCCGGTGACGACCATTTCTGCCGGAGCGGGCGGCCAGGAGGTGTTGCATGGCCGCCATCTTGTCTTGAGCAACGGAGCTTCATGAAGATGGAGTGGCCAGCTCGTTCACCCGATCTGGCTCCCATCGAGCACCTATGGGAAGTGCTGGTGCAACGTGTAGTCAGCAACCACCCCCCCCACCTCAAGGCGTCCCCCAGCTGACTCAATTCCTGCATCAAGAGTGGGAAGCGATCCCACAACATGTTCTCCAAACCCTGGCGAACTCCATGCGTCAACGCTGCATTGGATGCTTGACTGCAAACGGTGGGTACACTCGCTACTGACTGGACCAGTCTTGTGTGCTTTTCAAATGAGGGGTGGGTGAACATTCTAACGTACTGCTGTTGTTACAATTGCTTGATTTACTCAAAACGGATATGAAATTGTTACTGAATAAATTAGCAAAGTAATGACTCCAAGTATTGTTACATTATTTGTGTGGTGTTGTCGGTGCGTCTGCGATAAAAAGTGGCCCTTACGTTTTGACTATTAGTATATAAGTTTACATAATGTATTTTTCCAGGTAGCATTGGTAGGCGATAACAATAAAACACGTTCAGTGACTTGGCTCATACACATCTTTAAAATTGTTCTTTGAAAACGTTTTGCTAATCCTTACTGGTGAGGCCAAGGTCATGTCGGCCATACTTGGTTTTGGTCTGCTTTTGCAAAGTCTTCGATTCTATTCAACCGATTTAGTTTAAATTTGGTGAGATAGTAGATATTAAACATAAAAATGTTAATGTGCAAGAAATGCATCGGTCAGTTTAAGGTCAAAGTTGTGTTGGACATTTTGTTTTCAATTCAAACCTTACAAGATGATAGTCTTTGATAAACGAAAGCGTACTTAACAAAACAAGCCGTTGTAGTTAAGGTCAAGGTCACGGCGGCAATGTTTGTTTTTGGTCTTTTCAAGCGAGATCTTTGAAAAAGTTTAGTTTAATTTATTCCAGACTTGAGATAGCAATACACTACAATAATGGAAATTGTTTTGTGCATGAGTGACGCCATTTTCATGAAGGTCAAGGCAGTGGCAATCGTATTTGTTTTACATCGTGTATTCTTCTCAAGACTATATATATGTAACCGTTAACTGGCTTTGACTGAGACATGAGCTAGTCATAGTACTTGTTTTAGTGTTATGATAAACAGTTAGGTTACTGCATGCAAGGTCAAGGCTATAGTAGTCATATTTGTTTAAGATCCGTCTAGACCATAATTATATCCAAAAGCGTTTGACTGGTTTGCTTCAGATTTGGCGGGGTAATAATTGTTATAGGTGTCAAATGTTTAGTGCAAAAAATGTATCATTATGATGTAGGATCACGGTCGCTGCAGCCATCTTGCACTGCACATTTTCCGTTCTCCGTTTTAAAAAAAATCCTTATTTAATATATTTTCGATAATTGTCGGATTCTTTGTGTAGCCAGCTCTCACTTCATACACTGTTAGTATGAGTGTCTTAAAAAAAAAATTCTGCCTCATCTCCACAGCTCTCTTTTGGTTGTTGTCAGAAAGATGTGAGGGAGTGCGTGGGCATGAAACGCTGCTAGACACAAACGTATTGTCTTAAACTTATTCTGTGTGTCGTTGCTCTTTGTCAAAGAAAACACATGTAAAGTATAACACCGTCATGAATCAAATTTGGATTTAAAACCGACTTAAACCTTTGTTCAACTTGACATCAATATCAAGGACTTTATATTATTGCAAACTTGTTCTTGTTCCAGAATATCAATCCATAGTGTTTGTTTTGCCTCAAAATACAGTCAGTGTAGGAACCACTGTGACTTTGACCTTGAAGTAAAAAACAGTAAACAGAGTAAGCAAAAATATCGGATTAAATGGCTCCGTTACAAGAAGTGTAACGAAATTAGCAACACATTAGTTGGCAACGGTCAGGTTCGTGCACACAATTGTCTTGTAGAAAGTCTAGTTTACAAAAGGTACGGGCACACGCGATATTGAAACTTGACCTACTTTCAGCTCACGCGCAATTAAATCATTTTATAGTGACGACTGGCATTCTGGGGTCAAGAAATGCGCTATTACGTCATAAAGGAACATTTGTATGGCATCCAAAATATTGACGTCACATTACAAAGTAAATTACGTCCAGATTTTTGCCAAGATACAATGGCGGCTGTGTTGTGACTAGTCGTGTGCCGAAAGCCAACTCACATCGGATTCATGCCTAGAAAAAAGTTGAGTAAGAAATAGATTCTTACATCGGTGTTTAGGTGATACTGAGAATCTTGCTCAGAGTGGTCTTAAAACGTTATCGTCCTCGCTTTCGCAACTAAACACAGATGTTAGAATCTATATGTCTCGTGGAGGGCGCCATGATGCATTCCTAAGATGCTTTGTCGCGTCACGTGGGCGTGTCAACCCCGGTTTCAAATGCAAGTGTAAACGCATCAACCCGGGTTCGGGTTCAACCCGGGTTGCAAGTATAAACGGCCTCATTCACGAGGGAGATCATACATATGTAAAACACCGACATGCGGATGCTTTGAGTCAATTAGGAACATTGTATTACACTGACGCGTTTGGTGCGTTTACGTCACCGTCAGTGTTAGTCCGAGCTGTTATGGCAGATTAATGCATTATGGGCGGATTGCTTTAAAATTTGGCACGGCGGTAGAAAATCGTGATAGAAGAAAATTCCACACCTGGGTCTTCGAAGATTTTGCTTAATGTTACCATGGCAACCAATATTAAAATGACCGTTACCATATTCTATGTATACCGATTTTTGGGGCGAGAGAAATAACATTTTGCAATCTTTACCATGGATATCAGGTCGTCCATCATTTAAATAGAAAACAAAATCAACATTACTGTTAGGCACTTATTCAACGTTGACAGAGCGGTCCGTGGCGCAGTGGTTAAGGCGCCTGCCACCAATGCCAAAGGTGCGTGGTTCGATACCGGGTTCCGGCGTTGGACTTTTCTCCTCTGGTAAGTGTCACCGTTAATTCGGGCGGACCGTCGGGGGTTCTTTCTCCGGGTACTCCGGTTCTTCCACCCCCCCCCCCCCCCCACTTTGGTACCGGTCTCAGGCCACTTTACAAATTTCAAATACAAGGGATCAAAAATTCTCTGTCAAACTTCAGTAGCTGACTGGCCCTTCGTTTGTCTTGTACTGTGTCTTAAATGGCGTAAATCCGTGTCTGTTTCGTGAGTGTGTGTGTTGGGTTTCAGGCGCGGCGCTTTGAGTCGATTTCCCCAAAATTGAGAAAAAGCGCCTATATAATAACGGTATTATTATTATTATTATTAAAGCTGTTTGTTTATGGAATAAACTTTAAAATTGCTTAAGTTGAGCTTGTCAAGCACATTGATAGCAGTATATTTGCGTTACTCGGCAGAAACACAGCTGCTTGAAAGATGAACAAGTTAATTTGTACAGACCGCGTTTTTGCTTCATACATTTGCCATGTCAACCATATTTAAACTTAAGATTTGTGTATGTATTACTACATTCGAGGGTCAAATTGTATAGAAATTTTGACCATGAAAGATCCAAACCGTTCTCTAGGCTAACTACGGTTTGCACACTTCGCCGTTTACGCAGCAAATCGTGCTGCAAACTTATATAATGAGCATCTTCAGCACAGACATGGATGAAAACCCGTAGAAACATTACTCATGTTCACTGTTGTGCACAATTGACTGAATTCTGTAGTGTCAACGGTACTGAAATTCCAGCCAGTGACGTCACGTCCCGATTTTGTTTTTGCAACAAGCATAGTGATGACGCGGAATAGAATGCGGTTTAGATCCAATCCCGGTTCAAATTGCTTCGGACCTGGGTTTAACTCTACCCTGCTCCGACTGACCCGGGTTGGGTCAAGTGTAAACACTCCAACCCGGTTTGTACAGGAGTTTAACCCGGGTTGATGTGCAAGTGTAAACAGCCTCTCTGATTTGATTTAGAAAGACAGTAAGGGCCGTTTACACTTGCAACCCGGGTTGAACCCGGGTAGAGTTGAATCCGGGCTTAACCAGTGTAACGCACGCAGACTTGCCCCCAGTCGTACGCTCAGACTCTCACGCAACAGACGCATACACCGCCACTGACTCAGACGGGCGCATTCATGCTGTAAAACAAACACACGGGCTCCCTTTCTAAAGTGACTTTTATACAATATAAAAATACGAAAAAACGCTCACAACTATCAAGCTATATACATCGCTCCTTTCCCCACACCCAGCATCCACATCACATGCATCACACACTATCTCGGCCAGGCTAGGCTTTAGTCTCACACTGTCTCCAACCTGTTTGATGTTATTGCCTGGTTACGTTGGTTCTTCTCACGTCTAGGCGTGAAAGTCCTTCGTCGTACGCTTCTTCCTGCCGTCCTGTCTCTTTGGCACGGACGTCCTCGTACTCGTACTGTAGCGCAGTTCTCGCTTTGACTCGGGTGCCTCGGTCCCGGCCGCTTCACTCCCTGAGTGACGAACTGGAGGGGTGATCTCACGTTAGGTCTGGTGACTCGACGTCTCGGCGTCCGTCTCTCCCTCTTTACAAGCACTCTGAATACGACAACAAAAGTCCCAACGTAACACTTGCTAAACACACAACATATTGGATCAACGAGAAACGTCAACTGGCACCTGGCCGATACAAATAACTCACACGTTCATTCACACACACACACACGTGCTTCATAAACTGTCTACTTCCGTAACACCCCCATATCTCTGTCACTATCTTGAAACAGACTATAGCCTAACACTCTTGCTATACCCTACTCTATACACTGGAAATAACTATGCTTAACCATCTACGTACTACCTTTATAGCGGCTTAGACATACACACCTCACATTCCTTTAGTTATCTATCTCGGTAAATAACTGTATACCAAAAATACCGGTTACTTCACTGAATTCTAAACCAACATAACTGAACCAAAACCGGTCAAAGCAAATTACTCTTAGCAACGCATACTGTCTTTAACTTAGCAACTATCAATACTACATATATAGAACTAACATACCTGAAATCTAGGCTTCAGAGTCTTGGAATGCGGGCTAAGGTATCCCGCATAACGTCTGTCCAGAATGACAGTCAAGCCCCGCACTAATATATTACTGCTCTGACAGACACAGCTTTTGCCTAGAACTCACTAAACAGAACTCCGTGCTAACCATGCCTTACAGATTTCACGTGCGTCTAGTGCCACACGGACTATCGGCACACACAAACCGTTAACAGAAACCGTACCGTATTTAATCTAATGTATGAGCACTATGCACGAGCATAGAGCTTCATCACACCAGGGTTGGTGCGTTTACACTTGCAGTTGGAACAGGGGTTGACACGCACACAGTTCCTTACAACTGTTAGGTGTTTGGCTGTAAACATAACAATACAAATGAAAAATCAAAAAGAAAATACAAGATGGATAACGCAATGTAGGGCCGGTCTGCTCTAGGGTGGACTTTGATTGCTAAACTTTCCCTGATAAAACGGGTTCTCAATGTTGTCTTGCCTCAGCAGAAACTTTTCCACTCTGCTTTTCACAGTCCATGTGAGTATGCACACCTAACAGAGGTCTTTATAGTGCCCATGGCGAAACGTCGTTGGAACTCTCCTACGTACAAAGGAGAACTGAGAAGAACAGAGAAGTCTTTCATTTCATTACATTCAGAAAAGCTGTTAGCCTCTTTGTTGAGCATTATTGTAAGACATGCTTAGAACATTTAAATGCAAAGTGTGTGTGTGTGTGTGTGTGTGTGTGTGTGTGTGTGTGTGTGTGTGTGTGTGTGTGTGTGTGTGTGACTGCGTGAGTCTGTAAAATAATTTTTGCATGTTCACGTTTTTGCCATTCCATTTTTAAGTCCCTTTTAGAACCGGTCGCGGTGGAGCGAATTTAATAGCATGTCCCTGTCAAAGGCGGGAAGGCCTAAACCTCTGATAACTGAAGTAAAAAGATACAAATTACGCCATGTCTAGTTACGCTAACATCGCTGCTGAACGTACATTTGGCGCGAAGCGCCGTATGTATGTATGTATGTATGTATGTGTGTGTGTGTGTGTGTGTGTGTGTGTGTGTGTGTGTGTGTGTGTGTGTGTGTGTGTGTGTGCCGATGTAAGTAAACAAGAGAATCTCCGATCTGTAAACACAAGCTTGGAACTTGGCGAAATACTTTTTTTTAAAGGGGTGGCGAAGAGAGCTTCCGAGCATATTGTAATTGAATGTCTCATTGAAGACATAAACAACCAGTTTATAGGACATCGGTTGACCCAGATTAGAGTTTGTAATTTCTGTCATATTTACTTGAACTTTTGGATATAGCTAGTTTGGAGAGACATTAGATGAGTTCGTTAGCCAGCTTTGTATCCTTTCAACTTCTTTACTAAAAATTAATTCTTTTCAGATAAGAATTAAAACAATAAAAAAACCTGACTTCTAGAGAATGTCGGACAGTGGCGGTGACGTAAAAGAGGCGGCAACTCCGTCACCACGCAGACACTGACATATACTTTAAAAAAGACGTAATTCTCTCGGGCTCTCGCGCGCGCTCTCTCTCTCTCTAACACAAACATGCGCGCATCTCCAGGAGGAATAGATCCTCATGCGCCCTCCGGGCAAACGAGGATCTATGTCTCTTGGAGATGTTTGGCCGGAGCGCGCGCGCACGCACTCCACAACACGCATTAATAGTCTAGCACTAGTACGGCGCAATTTCTGTCGAAGTAATTAGTTCGTCAAAAGAGTAACAATGGTTTGCGGGTGTAAAATTAAAGTGCGAAAGGAAATAAGTTTGTTTTTTACCACAATAGTGTCCTAAGGATGGAGACATTTTTGTAGAAGTGTTTTTTTTTTCTCGACTATGTTTCGAGATAGGGGACCAGTCCGAAAGTAAGAGGGACTAATCTAAAGTATGTAACCTTAAAAAGAATCGAACAAATATTTGGTATTGAAATCGTATGTTTAACTGGATTAAGTTCAATATTTGTCTAAGTGATGGAATGAAATTATGCTTGCAGCAAATATGTTTGTATTTTTGGTATAAATTGTGGAAAAAGTACTTTTTATTGTGGTAAGTAGTATAGTGTAGCAGAGGAGCCCTCTGCTAACGCTATCGCTATTTACTACCAGCGAGTCAGAGTTCAGTGGTTTAGTGCACGCTTGGCGCACTGTGAGCGAGAATTTTGCTGACTTAGCTAGTTAGTGTGTAGCAGACTACACGCGCGAAGCTGTGACGTAGTTTCCGGACCCAGAGGCTGGGAGCCTATATAAAGCGGCCGATTCTCAGTCTCGTCGGTGGTTGTGCATAATGATCACCCTCCCCTTCCCCCTGTGAGCGGTTGTGAATAATGATCTCTCACATTCCAGTCCCCTTTCCCCCTGTGAGCGGTTGTGAATAATGATCTCTCACATTCCAGTCCCTTTCCCCCGTGAGCGGTTGTGAATAATGATCTCTCACATTCCAGTCCCTTTCCCCCTGTGAGCGGTTGTGAATAATGATCTCTCACATTCCAGTCCCCTTCCCCCTGTGAGCGGTTGTGAATAATGATCTCTCACACTCCAGTCCCTCTCCCCCGTGAGCGGTTGTGAATAATGATCTCTCACACTTCCCGGCCCTACCCCACGAGGCGGTTGTGAATAATGATCACCTCGAGCCACCCCGACCCTACCCCACGAGGAGGTTGTGAATAATGATCACCTCGAGCCACCCCGACCCTACCCCACGAGACGGTTGTGAATAATGATCATCTCGAACCACCCCGGCCCTATCCTATAGGGACAGTAGTGTTTCGGTTTAGTTCACCCAAATAGGGTTTAGGATGCGTTAGGACAGCGCGTAGGTTTTATTGGTAAGTGCGTATAGGTGTTAGGCCTAGGAGCTAGGTTCACTAGGAATCGTATTCATCGTTGTAGGTGTCAGGCATAGGAGATAGGTTTGCTAGGTATCGTGTCGAAAGGTATAGGTGTTAGGCCTGAGGTGTTTAAGGTTATTGGCACTTGCACTGGTTGACTAATTTTGATTGTGTTGTTTCATCATGAATGCTTTCTGGTACAAATAAATCTTGGAACCTTACTTCTATCTTATGATGCTCAGCGGCTAGCGTGAGAGCGAGACTGAGACTGTGCGTGTGTACGTGCGAGAGGTTTGTGTGTGTGTACGTCCGTGCATGTATGACGGTGTACTGATCGTGCGAGCGCACGTTACTAGCAGCTCAGTAGGAACGATAACAACAAGTCCAGTCAAAATAGGGTTTTTCTGGATACTGTGGTCAGTCCATTGCGCAAGCAACTTTGACTATTGAACACAACGCGAGGCAAGTAAACACGGATTTCAGTTGTGCGCATGCGAGACTAGAGTAGATTTATTTACTCTCCACTGCAATCTCCAGTCCTTCCCTAGACCACAAAAGGAATTCGGACTTAAACTCTGTAGGCACTTGAGTACTGTATTAGATGGGCAGTTTTTGTCTATCTGATAAACTATTTAAGTCGCCTACACCCAGTCACTGAGTCCGGTTACAAAAATTGGTGCCGTGACCAGTCTTGACCGAGAAACTTCGTTGGAGGAAGGTAGTTAGAGCTGTGAGTTCAAGACTATGTGCTGTGCCAGCGGCAGACTATCTGTGTCACTGTCGACACGTCTTTTCCGTTAGCGTGGTACCGGTTGCGGCAGGGAGCGTTTTCATTAGTACCAGTCGCGAGATTGTAGTGGAAACATTCCGAGTTTGAAGTTGGTTCTAGTTTGGTTTAGCGATTCGTGTTGTAGTCTGTCTGCGTGGGAAACGAAGTTGAACAAGCGACGTTTTCACTACACAGATAGTGAGGTTCAGTCTACAAGATGGGTGCAGTCTTAGGATTCCTTAGGCTTCTTGTTCCAAGTTGGTTGGTGTCAAGTAGTTCTAAAAGTCAGGATGGTAGAAGAAGGAGTAAACCTAGAAGGTCGGCGACGAGCAGCAGGCACTCGGTTTACAGTGAGTCAGATAGTAGTAGCGAGGAAAGCTCATGCAGTCACAGTAGTCGTTACTTGCAAAGGAGCACGATGAACAGGAACATTACGAGAAATAGATCCTTTCTGAATGACAGTGGAAACTCGTCTAGGAGAGAGAGGGTGCCCGAGATATTCACTGGCACAAAAGGAGACTTGAAAGACTGGCTTTGCCATTTCGAGACATGTGCAAGATGGAATGGTTGGGACTATAGTGAGAAGGGAGTGAATCTAGCTATGTCACTCCGGGGTCCAGCACAACAGGTGTTAGGTGAGCTTGCACTAGAGAGACTAGAGGACTATGACGCTATCAGGTCGGCCCTTGAACGTCGTTTTGATCCCGCTGAGAAAGAGAATCTTCGTAGAGTAGAGTTCAGGTCAAGGATGAAAAGAAAGAACGAGAGTGTGACCGAGTACGGGTTTGCGTTAAACCGTATTGCTAGTAGTGCTTACCCTAGGATGCCTACTGAAGCAAGAGAAACCATAGTCATAGATCAGTTTGTTAGTGGTCTACCCTCTAGAGACTTGAGAAGGCATGTTCAGTTCAATCATCCCACGACAATACACGAGGCAGTAGCACTGGCTAGTGAATTTGAGTCGTTTGATGAGAGATTTGATGGCAGGAAACCAGAAGACCCAGAGAGACATGGTGATGTTACTGCTACGGGTGTTAGAAGTCTCGAAGAGAAAGATTCAGCTGAGGCAGGCTTAGCAAAGGCTTTCCAGAATCTGAGTGACAGACTTACTTCTGAGATTCAGAAAGTAACGAAAGCGCTGACTCGTCAGTCGGCAGGAGACAAGACTAGAAGAAATGTTGATGTTGTTTGTTATAAGTGCAAAGAGAAGGGGCACTATGCCAGGCAATGTCAGAGAAGTGAAGACAGAGACAGGAATGAGTCTGTGCGTAACGAAAACGCGCCAGGCCAGGGAAACTAGGGCGGGCGGAGCTCTCAGCAGCCAGGGACTCGGCCCAATTAGCAAGTGATGACGGCTGCTTAGAGAAAGCAAAGGGGCAGCGTTTATGTGTACTGTCAAACACTGGATGCTGGATGGCACCAGTAGCGATAGGAAAGGTTTCTTTAGACTTTCTAGTAGATAGCGGGTCTGCTGTCACAGTCATTAGTGCCAGAGATTTCAAGCTAGTCAACATGGAAAGATCGGCTCTGAAGAAGAGTAAGTTGAATCTTTGCACTGCTAGCGGTGACCCTTTAGAAATTCAGGGTGAAACCACACTTTGTTTGAAAGTAGGAGGACAGAGGTTTAGGCATAATGTAGTAGTCGCAGACTTAGGCAGTTCGTCAGGTATTCTAGGCACTGATTTCATGCAGAAATACGGTGGCGTGCTAGACTTAGCACAAGGTACTTTGATGATACGCAAGCAGGTGGTTCAGTTGAAGAAAGAGAGTTCAGGTACAAGTGCACTGGCAGAGGTTAAAGTGTGTAAACTCACTAGGGTTCCCCCTAGGTCTGAAATGTTTTTGAAGGCATCTTTCGTTCAGCCGTGTCAGTTACAGAAAGCTGATGGTCTGTTAGAAGGTGTTGAGAGTTTCAGGAGTGAAACAGGGCTAGTAGTTCCAAGGTGTATGGTTCAGGTGTCACAAGAAGAAATCCTTGTTCCTGTTACCAACTTTACTGATAAAGAGATTGTAGTGAAGCCAGATACAGTTGTGGCGTCCATAGAAACTGGTTTTTCAGTGAACTCTTTGTCGACTAGTTCTGAAAAGAAAGAAGAAGTGATCTAAATGGATGACAAACTCCCTAGTCACTTAGTGGATTTGGTCGCTAATGTTTCGTCAGATGTTAGCGAGGAGACAAAAGGCAAATTGAAAGAGACGCTCATAGAGTTTCAAGATGTTTTCCAGTCTCCAGGTGGACAACTTGGACGGACAAACAAAGTGAAACACACTATTGACACAGGAGGTGGTAAACCTGTCAAGTTACCCCCTCGTCGTATTCCCGTAGCTCAGAGAGAAATAGTGGAGGAAGAAATAGACAAAATGTTGAAGCAAGATGTCATAGAACCCAGTGACAGCCCCTGGGCTGCTAACGTGGTACTTGTCAAGAAAAAGGATGGTACAACTAGGTTCTGCGTTGACTATAGGAAGTTGAACCAGTTGACACGCAAAGATGCTTATCCTTTACCCCACATTGGCGACTCGCTCGATGCTTTGTCAGGTTCGTGTTGGTTTTCAACTCTTGACTTAGCGCAGGGTTTCTTCCAAGTTGAGATGGATGAAAATGATAAACAGAAGACAGCGTTTGCTACGCATAAAGGTCTTTTCCAGTTTAAGGTCATGCCATTTGGGCTATGTAACAGTCCAGCTACTTTTGAGAGACTCATGGAGATGACTTTAAGTGGTGTTCTTTTTGAGAGATGTCTAGTCTACATTGACGATGTCATTTGTATAGGCAGGACAGAGGAACAGGCACTGGAAAATCTCAAAGTTGTTTTGAAGAAGTTCAGAGATGCCAATTTGAAGCTCAAGCCCTCGAAATGTTCGTTGCTGCAGAGCGAATGCGCTTTTCTAGGGCATGTGGTTTCAAAAGAAGGGACAAAGTGTGACCCAAGGAAAGTAGAGGCAGTTGTTAACTGGCCTGTCCCTACTTGTGTTTCAGAAGTCAGGAGCTTCTTAGGGATCACATCATATTACAGAAAATACATTTGTGGTTTCGCTGAGATAGCTAGTCCTTTGACAAACTTGACTAGGAAAAATCAGAAGTTTGTTTGGTGCGAACAGTGTCAGCAAGCTTTTGAGAAACTGAAAGTGGCTTTAGTGTCTTCTCCCGTTCTTGCTTATCCAACAAGAGAGGGCAGGTTCATTCTTGATACAGATGCGTCAGCAAATTCCATTGGTGGCGTATTGTCTCAGATTCAAGATGGAGAGGAAAAAGTGATTGCTTATGCAAGTTGCGCTTTGTCTAAGAGTAGGCAGAGGTACTGTACCACATACAGAGAGCTGTATGCAGTGGTGAGGTTCGTGAAGTACTTTTCTCACTATCTTTGGGGACGTCCGTTTCTGGTTCGGAGCGATCACAGTTCCCTTAGGTGGTTAAAGTCCTTTGATCAGGCTGAAGGCATGGTAGCTAGATGGATAGCTACGTTGGACACCTACGATTTTCAGATAGAGCACCGGAGAGGCGCCCTACATGGAAATGCGGACGGGTTGTCGAGGATCCCAAGGAGATATTGTCAGAGAGAGGAGTGTGATCAGTGTGCTAAGAAGCATGTGAGAGTGGTGACACGTCGGCAAGCACGTGGTCATGACTCAGCTGATGGTGGGAAAGCTAGCGGTTCTCAGAGGAACGCTGCTTCACCGAAGGGTGAAGATGTTCCGCGTGCGGACCCAACTATCAGTGAAAGTCAGGGCGACACTACCACCGACAGGTCAAGTGTAGAAGTCAGGGAAGATGAATCGGTTCAGAGTGATTCTGCCTCAGTGTCTAAAGGGGAAACCGTGGATTCTGCTCAGTCTTCTGCGTTTGGTCCTGGCATGCAGGAAAACAACTGGTTAGCCAGCTGGTCTCGTGAGGACTTAGAGATGTTCCAAAAGAGAGATCCAGTGACTAGCATTCTAATAGCTCTGATAGAGAAAGGAGAGAAGCCTCCTTGGACAGAAACTTGCAAGTATAGCGCAGCTGTCAGAACACTAATTGCTCAGTGGGACAATCTGAGAGTAGTGGGCGGTTTACTATACGTTGTGCCTGATACAAATGTTACTCAGGAAAGGGTACTATTGCTAGTAGCCCCAGATGAGAGGACTGAGACAAGAGACAAACTAGAAGGGGAAAAGAAATCAACTCCCCAAGATCTGTATTTCCCATGTTCATCATAATCCTGAACTTGACTTTGTTTGCAGCGACTCTTGACCCAATACCAGGAGTGTATTGTGGTCAGTGAGACACGCGTGTCTCACGTGTCCGAAATAATTTCGTGAGATGGCGGCATCTCACGGGGAAGTTCGAGCTGGCTCTAGTCGGCTTCCCTAGAGACCCTTTGAAAGTGAGTTGGGCCCCCAGCTCACATTGTCCGTTAATATGCACCTGAGACAGGCGTCTGTCTCGTACCTGTCTTGGAGTAAGCCAGTGGCTCTAACTGGAAACTCCAAGACGAGAGTGTTGCCCGGTCGGCTCTGACCAGGTAACCTCTCACGTCGTGCGAGCCAACAGAATAGGACTCCGTCTAAACATCAAGAAAGACCAAGCACATTCTTCAAGGACGAACAATGCCATGACTGAGTATCCGTTAAGTTTGTTTCTTTTCAGATGTCTCCTTTGCATGCATATATTTTTTTTGTGTTGAATTAGAAATGTGTTTGATTTTCCATTTTGTTGTCGTCGTATTGCTTTGTGCATGCCTAGACGTCTGAATCATATATCATTTTTCTCTTTATAATAATATGTAATCATCTGACTATGCTGTTTTGAAGGTTTTGTACCTCAGCAACAAACTGGTTGTTTGTTTTTGTACTGTATTTTGAACTTTTTGGCATAAGATTTTGAATATTTTTGCTTAGGTTTTGTACTCGATTTTACCTCAGGAATTTGCACTTTGAAATCGTGCTAATGTTGGGTGTGTGTTATGTGAACCAGTTTTCTCACATGGGTTTCGAGAATTCCATGAGATGTGGACCAAATGTTACCCGAACAGTCTGGGAGACTGATTTTTGCTTTTGTATGTTTTGTGGCGGACTAAGTTCGGAAGTTACCAAATGAGTCTTGATTTTGATTTGGTCTGGGATTTCTGGTAACAAATGCTTTTGCAGTGGTTGCATAGTTGTGTATCAGCTCGCATGATGATACTAGTACTTTAATTTTGGTTTTGAAACTTTGTTTCGCAGTTGTTGTTTTTTTTATGGATTATTTTATGCAGTAGCTATGCATTTTAAGTGGTGCTGAAGCTTGTTGATTGTCACGAGCGCATCACGGTTGCTGAAATGGTTGCTCATGCGTGTTCATGATCAGGGATCATGTTTTGAAATGTGTTTTGAATGTTTTATTAATTTGGACTTTGGTTTGATTTTGTTTGAATTTTCTTGTGCATGCATCACGATTTTATTTTGTTGAATTTGTTGAACTTCTTTTGAATTTGGATTTTACTTTGCATGCCAGAAGTAATTTTCTTGAACTTGGTGCATTTCATTTAGTTTGTGCAACTTTATTCCTTTTGTTTGACTAATGTGTCGTGCACATTAGGTCTTAAGGAGGAGGGAGTGTAGCAGAGGAGCCCTCTGCTAACGCTATCGCTATTTACTACCAGCGAGTCAGAGTTCAGTGGTTTAGTGCACGCTTGGCGCACTGTGAGCGAGAATTTTGCTGACTTAGCTAGTTAGTGTGTAGCAGACTACACGCGCGAAGCTGTGACGTAGTTTCCGGACCCAGAGGCTGGGAGCCTATATAAAGCGGCCGATTCTCAGTCTCGTCGGTGGTTGTGCATAATGATCACCCTCCCCTTCCCCCTGTGAGCGGTTGTGAATAATGATCTCTCACATTCCAGTCCCCTTTCCCCCTGTGAGCGGTTGTGAATAATGATCTCTCACATTCCAGTCCCTTTCCCCCGTGAGCGGTTGTGAATAATGATCTCTCACATTCCAGTCCCTTTCCCCCTGTGAGCGGTTGTGAATAATGATCTCTCACATTCCAGTCCCCTTCCCCCTGTGAGCGGTTGTGAATAATGATCTCTCACACTCCAGTCCCTCTCCCCCGTGAGCGGTTGTGAATAATGATCTCTCACACTTCCCGGCCCTACCCCACGAGGCGGTTGTGAATAATGATCACCTCGAGCCACCCCGACCCTACCCCACGAGGAGGTTGTGAATAATGATCACCTCGAGCCACCCCGACCCTACCCCACGAGACGGTTGTGAATAATGATCATCTCGAACCACCCCGGCCCTATCCTATAGGGACAGTAGTGTTTCGGTTTAGTTCACCCAAATAGGGTTTAGGATGCGTTAGGACAGCGCGTAGGTTTTATTGGTAAGTGCGTATAGGTGTTAGGCCTAGGAGCTAGGTTCACTAGGAATCGTATTCATCGTTGTAGGTGTCAGGCATAGGAGATAGGTTTGCTAGGTATCGTGTCGAAAGGTATAGGTGTTAGGCCTGAGGTGTTTAAGGTTATTGGCACTTGCACTGGTTGACTAATTTTGATTGTGTTGTTTCATCATGAATGCTTTCTGGTACAAATAAATCTTGGAACCTTACTTCTATCTTATGATGCTCAGCGGCTAGCGTGAGAGCGAGACTGAGACTGTGCGTGTGTACGTGCGAGAGGTTTGTGTGTGTGTACGTCCGTGCATGTATGACGGTGTACTGATCGTGCGAGCGCACGTTACTAGCAGCTCAGTAGGAACGATAACAACAAGTCCAGTCAAAATAGGGTTTTTCTGGATACTGTGGTCAGTCCATTGCGCAAGCAACTTTGACTATTGAACACAACGCGAGGCAAGTAAACACGGATTTCAGTTGTGCGCATGCGAGACTAGAGTAGATTTATTTACTCTCCACTGCAATCTCCAGTCCTTCCCTAGACCACAAAAGGAATTCGGACTTAAACTCTGTAGGCACTTGAGTACTGTATTAGATGGGCAGTTTTTGTCTATCTGATAAACTATTTAAGTCGCCTACACCCAGTCACTGAGTCCGGTTACAATAGAGTCGTTAGTTGCAAGATGGCGCCCGCACCTACGTGTGTGACCAGCACACTTGATAAAATGCAGGTTTCTTGCTGTTCATGTGGACAGGAAGCTTTTTTTACACGTCAAGAACAACAGGGAACATCGCAAACCTTGATTTTTTTCCTACAGTACACGTAAAATGAACTTGCAGAGGTGAGTACATGTTTTCTTTGAATTCGTAGACGTAAATATGTACATTCTACTAATACAAATACGTGTGTGCGCACAAACACCCGCAGACACAGACACATTTGATCAGGGAATTCAAAATATAAAGCCCATTTGAACAAGGAATTGTAATGTAAGGCAACAAGTTAGTACATGTAATGCACACAAATGTGGTATTGACTGAATCATAATGGCTGAAGGCATGGGCATCTGTGCTAAGTCACACTTTATCCTCACCATGAACCTTTTGTAATTTTGGCTTTTCATATAATATGTAAGAAAATATATTTTTATTTACTTGATAACATGTTTTCATGGTGTAGCATGTTTTGTTTTGTTTTTGCACTAACTTGCTAGCATGTTCATTATTTTTGCAGACATCATGCTGTTTTTCATATTCACTGGAATTATTCCTCTTGGAAAGACACCAGAGCCTGAAAAGGTGTACATTTCCTGTAAGGCACAACTACTGAGGATGGACTCTTTTGCTGCATTTGACAAGTAAGTACAGGGAAAATGTTATTGTTAATATTAGAGTATTGTCGGCAGAATATTATACAGCAAGCATGTTGCTGTTCATTTTTCTATGTTGCTCAGAGACCAGAGTAACTATCATTAACTGACTCAGTTGAAACTTTCAACACTATAAATTTTCTGGTTCAGATGTCTTCCCAAGGGATGCACACTGAGCATGCTGCCTCCATCGTGAGTGGATTTGTACACCACTGGTCAGCCTCAATGTCTGGCAGTCAGTTGTGCCAGGCATTGACACATAGCAGTGCATGGCTGATTACTGGTGTAGCAAGTGCAAGTTGCATTGCATGTGTCTGCTGGGCAGTCACAAATGATGTCAGACAGGCAGTTCAGGGGCAGACACCTCTTGTGTAGTCATAACAGGTGTAATGGCACCAGTTTCATTATCTTTCATGTACCCAAACTTTGTGGGATCTAGGTGAGTCAGGATAGGTTCATTTGCATGTTTCCACACATACAGTTGGATCACTGCTCGAAGCATATGCTGATCAAAGCTGTCACGGGGGGGGGGGGGGGGGGGGGGGGGGGGAGGGGGGAGGGGGATTTTTTTTTGCACTGACATACTTGTGGCCTCTGGCCACCTCATGTCAGATGTTATGATAGGCTCAGTACAGAGTGATGCAAAGTCTTGAAAACCACTTTGCCTCTTTCATAATCAGGCGAAATGCTGTTCCTTTGCCATGACCATGAAAGGAACTAAAGGTATCACACCCTGTTATGCAGTACATTTCTTTGGGGAACAGTAGCATATCATACAGGGTGTGCACAGGGATAAGCCTTCTGGAATGTGTGAATTTAGCTGCACCTCCTGTTGCACAGAATACACGCTGTGCTTGTATTGCAGGTCGGTGGTGCAGCAAGAGTAGAAGAACATCTGTGTCGGGACTGTGAACAACCACCGACTGTGCTGCACAGGCAGTGGCAAAGCTGGTGTGCAGAACTAACCGTGTGTCTGCTTCCTCATGGTTGGACTGGAGCTGCGGATAGTCTTCTTCTTTAATGCGCTCATCTCTGCCTGGATCTTTTATTTACACACGTTTACATGTGTCTCCATCACCCCCACTGATGAACAAGCTTTGTGTGGCATTCAAATGCTTAGCAGCATGAAGGGCTAGAGCTTGACTGCAGCAGCTTGCGAGCTGGGCTTTGTCATCACACGCAAGAAAGGGATTCCAGTCAGGTGGAACTTGGGTCTCAGGCTGAACTCTGTACTTCACTGTGCCTTCACTTCCAGCCCTCATCTTTCATGTAGCACCCTTCCGGCTGTCTGCAAAGTACCGGTCAAACAGTAGATGCACTTGGCTGGAAGCTGACCCACAGGTGTGTCTTGCAGTTGACATGATGTGCAGAAGAAGATCATTTTTGCAGGGTGGGTGGGGTGGTGGGGGGGGGGGGGGGGGGTGGTTTCAGAGTGTGCAGCACAGCATTTCAGAAGAGCATGCGAGTGACCTGTATACTTAGTATATCATGTAGCTAGGTAAAGTCAACCTGCTTTCACACAAATTATAGCAAGACTGAAACTGTACCGTGAAGTTCTAGTTTAGTCACCATTTTCTCAAACCTATGAAGTGAAAGTGAAACTCATATCACGTAAAATATAAAATTATGTAAAAATTAAAACTTACGTCACGACAAATGACGTTTGACAAATTAATGACGCGTGTGTCCTGCGCCCTTTATAGAACTCACTGACGAATTGGCAGATCTGCGAGACGTTTTCAATAGGAGATAATTCAACATCAGAATCAGATCAAAGACAAAAGGTAGAGAGACCCTTGACAGCGAGGACAGCTCTCATATAGAAGGGATTTCAAGTTGTGGGTTATGGTTCATCCCAGCTTCTTTATTTTTAATTAGCTCATATATTAGTTATTACGTGTGCATGTGTGTGTGTGTGTGTGTGCGAGTGCAAGGACATTGTTGAACAAGAACGGCAAAGCCATTATGGCTCACGTGTATGACGGATTTATATATGTGTGATCTTTGTGACAAGGGCTGGCTTAAGCAGCAGCAAAATCCAGGTTTTCTGAAAATGTAAGCATTTTTCACACATCTCTCAACCCCCCCTGACCCTGGACATTTGTTGATTGTACATTGCTTAACGTCCCGACAGCAACAAGGCTTTCTCAGGACGTGCCTGCACTGCTTGTGAAAAAAAAAAATAAATAAATAAAATATAAAATAAAATAAACAGAACATTGAATGTATGTCGCCAGCCGGTCAAATACGTTAAATAAACCTAACACATGGGGCCTAAATAAAGCTAAGACCATTTAGCAACACACATCCAATATCAAGAGCTACAGGCAGTGCAGACAGTAGGGAGAGTTTTAAAAAGGCAAATACAGGTGAATGGACAAAGGGTAGACAGAAACACATGCCCCAGAATAGAGAGAAAAACCCACCCTGTGGGGGTGACCAGGGTGACCCTGGGAACTAAAAAATACCTAACCCCACCCAAGTCCCCCAGGGCAGACCCGGGTGGGGTCTGGTGATGAGTCGACTAAATTAGTATGCATAGGAAGGTCTTATCTTTGTGCCAAATTTGTTTGAAAATTGAAGCCAAAATGTGGATAATACCTACAATTTTATCAAAAATTGGCATTTTACACACATTTGCCACCCTTGACCTTTCCGAGGGGTCATCCAAATTAATATGCATAATTAATCCAAAATTTACGGTAGTATGTATAGAAAGGTCTTACCATCAGGTACCTTTGTACCAAGTTTGGGTTTGAAGTTGTGAATAGTATTTGTGAAAAAATAAATTATAATTTTGAAATATTTCCTGATCGCCTGTGACCTTGACCTTTGTAAGAGGTCACTCAAATTGGTATTTTTAGAAAGGTCTTGCCACAAAGTATCCTTGGGCCAAGTTTGAAGACTGGCTTGAATAGTCTCCTAGAAAATGCCAACGTTAAAGTTTACCACGGATGACGGCAGACGGCAGACCGACGACGGTGGAGGGACGCCGGACGCCAGACAGACGACCACTGGCCCAAAACATAGACTCACTTTTGCTTCGCACGTGAGCCCAAAAAGGTCTCAGTACCTATTCATTTATCCTTGGGAAGTAAAGTTTCATTTAATTTCACTTGTCTTTCTCTCTCTTCACACACACACACACACACACACACACACACACACACACACACACACACACACACACACACACACACACGTTGAATTTCAGACTTCTGTTATTTGTAAGTGTCTAAATCATCTTGCACTCTCTTAAACTCAACATCATCGATTTTATTGTCCTCTAAAGCTTTACTAATAATAAGTGTCATACTACTCACCTTTGCTCCAGCAAGAGTACTTAATGCTTCATGCTTTTGCAGTTTCTTATGAAATCTTTTGTTAAGGGCTTCCAAACCAAAGCATGTCATTAGTTAACAATACTGGTTTACTTGTGTCAAGATTTGTTAAAAAAATAAACAATTTTATAAACACATATAAAAAGCACAATGGAATTTAAATCACAAACAAGCGATAGTACAAACCCGTTTCAATTCAACGTGAATGTCAAGTACAATGTCGCACCTACTTACTACCAGAAATTAATTCAAATAAATCAGCTCGACATAGCTGTGTCAGAAGGAGATTCCTTTCAAGTAAAAGTTCCAAATCCTTTTGATCATTACGTAAACCCACCAATTACACATGATTCAACTGCAAGAAAGTGGTCCTCAAGTCCATTACAGATGTTCCTAAACCAGCTTAACTTTGCTATACTGTCTTCAACTACTGGCTGCTGTGTTTCTTTTACAGACCACTCGAATCACTCAAACAAACTGATTAGGTCTGTGTTTCGTTTTCACACTTATTACCAGCTTAGAAAAATACTATCCGAACTTCATGTCCCACACACAGCTGAATCTAGTTTCAACCGGTTTAATAACCCCATGGATATGAAAGTGTTTGAACTCATCTGTAATGAATTTAACATTAGCACCAAATATGACTTCACACAAAAACTTGATGATCACCATGGTATGGGAACATTGTATTATGCTCTCAGCCATAGGGTATATCCTAAAGATTACTGGTCTGGTTACACTTCATTCACACAAAAAAATGAAATCTGGTTAGGCTCAATAGAACAAATACAGTCTAATGCCTGGACCACATTTTTCTTAGACAGACGTGACAGGTTTAATCAAGCAGGAGTCGAACGCATTAATGAGTCAATCAGAACATATGTGTGGTGTATGCTAGGAGCACAAGCACAAACAAAATCAAACATCTTAAATGGAAGTGGCAAATTTGAAGCACAAAAACAATTTCTTGCAAACCTGGAAGATGCTATAAACTCAGTAGTAGTTCTCCCATCAAGCATACAATGCTATCAAGATGTTCTCAGATATGGCAGTGTCACGACACGGGTTTTTTTGGTCTAATTTTGTAGGGGAGTAAGTTTAGAGGGGTGACAGGGTTCAGTTAGTCACCGGGTAGCGATAGCATAGGTGTCTAGTATTTGGCCTGTACACGAGTATTTGCTGCCGTGCGACAGTTTGGATGTGGGCGTACCACATGTGATCGCTCAGTCTGAATGCGATCGGGTGGTTAGTTTTGCACGTGTTTTTACATCACATGACTTAGCAAGCGTTTTTTCGCTAACCTAACGTTATCCAAATTGTTAAGAGAGTCGCATTTCCAACAGGGAACGAGGCAGTCGTCTTTTGCCAACAGTCTCCGAGGGTGGTTTTCCAGGCGTGGTTTGCCATTTGCTGGAGGCGAAAAGCAGCTGTGTCAGTCAGTTGTATCGGCCCTGCGATAAGGTTTTGGATCGTCCCCAGAGCCGGTGTCCGAGGAAGGAGAGAAGAGAGAAGAAGAGCTGTGACGACTTTACCCTGGCTTGTCTTGTCCTTGTTTGTCTTCGTCCTAGCCAGGGCATCTTCAAGGATGACAGTGAGTACACGCAACAATTCGTTATTGGCCATTTGCTCGGGAGGTTTGTTTGTGTTTGCTTGTTTTGTTATTATTATTTCGGCTAGTGTATTGGGGGGGGGGGGGGGGCGCAGGTGCAGAATAGAAGAGAATAGAATGTAGAAGTGAATGCCATCCGTCGTATTTTGTAATATTTAGAGTATCTAGCGGCGGATTAGTTATTGGGATTTAATGCCGAGTAGGCGACTAATGTCGTCTCAATATTTAGCATCAGAGGATGTATTCGGAAGTGAGTCATGTGGTGACGTGTAAATATGTATTTTGTTGAGGTTAAATTTATTGTTTTGGGAGAGAGGTGAAGGGAATATGTTGAGGTTGAATTTATTGTTGCGTGAGAGTGGTGAAGGGAGTATAAGAGACGGCAGTTGAAGTTGAGGGAAGGGTGATGTGATTATTTTGTTTCTTTTGTTAGTTATTTATATGTGTATTTTTGCACCTGTGTTTTAGTGCATCCAAATTCTGGTTCCTAATTTAACCCAACGGTGGTGCTGAGAGGAGGCTGATTGTCACTCCGCGTTGTGGGGCTACGACGCCGAACCTGGCTGCTGTTACGAGTGTCGCGGCACACCGCGTGTTAGTCAGGTCGGGTCGTCCCACTTATTTCTAACCTGTTTAAGGAAAGTTTTGTATGTTTATAATATTGTAAAGAACGTTAAGATTTATTTCATCGCCTCGTAGTGACAGTATTGTGAGAAGAGCTTTGTCATAATGACGGAAAGATTTTGAGTTATTGTACTATTTAAAAGCAGCCTGTGTTACGGAAGACCTTATCGCGGAACCAAAAGTGTCGAGTTGAGCTGCACTTAACGGTTGTGCTTCAGGCGAGAAGGTCCCATGACGTGAAATATATTGTTTATTCAACTTTCAGTCAGGTTGAATTAATGATATTTGCTCCATTTGTATACGTGATATTGTTTATTCTGAAACGTTGCTAGTTAGAGGAGCCTTGTTTATTCTGAAATGTTGCTAGTTAGAGGAGCCTTGTTTATTCTGAAACGTTGCTAGTTAAAGGAGCCTTGTTTATTCTGAAACGTTGCTAGTTAAAGGAGCCTTGTTTATTCTGAAACGTTGTTAGTTAAAGGATCTTTGTTTGTTCTGAAACGTTGTTAGTTAAAGGAGCCTTATGCTGCGAATGTCTAGTTTGCTAGAGCATTAGTTTAATTCGAACTTGTCGTTCGTGCTCCAGCTGAGATGTAGTAGCTTATGAACAATTTTTTTATATATCAATCTTCGCTTGTTCTAGTAGGCATATTTGGTTCATAAAGTTGATATTGTGCTATTTTAACTATTGTATTAAGGAGCCACGTGCTGTGAGGGACTCTTCGCAGAGGCAAAGGCGTTGGTCTAACTGGCGTTGGCGCTTGATGCTTGTGCTTCCATAGGGGGGCCCAGTGGCGGATGATTTAAGCTTTTCCGTTTGAGTTTTCGTTGTATTAAGGATAGTCATTATTATATATTAGTTTTCTTAATTCTGTCTTCATATTTTATTGGAGATATTTTGTTTATCATATATTAGTTTTCTCAGCCTTTTTGCATTAGGGATATTTAGTTTATTAATTTGTTATTTTGTATTGTGTATTAAGGGTATTTGGTTTGGGGAGTTTGGACGTATGTGTGTGTGAATGTGATGTGTGAATGCATAGATAGGATTGAGTGAGAATAGGTGGTTGATTGTTAGGGTTGCATGTAATAAACGTCGTCGTCATTGTTCCTCTGGTGTTTGTGTTAGTGTGGGTTGGGTGTATCTCGAGTGTTAGCGCTCATAGCTCGCACCTCGGAAGCAGGGGTCGTGACAGCCAGATCAAAACTTGACTTTGTGGTAGGCATTGGGTTATACATGTTGCCATCTGACCTTCAACTTCAAATGGGAACAATAAAAAAATTATAATAATGAAATAATTGTTGCAGGGGGGGGGGGGGGATCAGAAATTAGGACTCAATCAATAAACTTAAGTCCAACAACCACACACTTATAACCATCGCTTGCGCCAGTTACACCACACCAACACCAGCTCTAGTCACGCCAGCACCAGTCACACCAGCACTAACACCAGGACCAACACCATAACAACCAGCACCAACACCACAACAACCAGCACCAAAACCACAACAACCACCGGCAAACACACATGAGTTGAAGAGAACTGCATTGGTAATAGGCCTTACTGGATTAGGGATATTACTTCTTTACCTGTTTCATTAAATATCCAGTTATTAATCCTCCTACTGTCACCAGAAAGACTCACACATGCTCTGCCATAAACCTGACTACCTTCCCTGCTGTACTTATCAACCAACTAACAACACTGCCTATTATGCCAAGGCAAAGCATCTATTGCTTTCACAGCCAATCTCTTAAGCAAGTCTGAAATATGTGATAGTTGTTTGTTTTACTCATGACTGTAAGTCTTTTGGGTCAGACGGCGGAGTGGGAGGAGGAGGTGTTGAACCACCACCAGAGACAGCCATTACTACAGTGCTAATAATAAATCCAAGAGCTGTAATTAAACTTGCAATTGTGATACCCTGCTCTCTGAAAAGTGTTCTCAATCTCTCAGCTAATGTGTCTTCATGAAGCATTTTTTGAATAGTTTCTCTAATCCTGTTGACTTGTGTTTTTAATTTTTCTTTCCCAATATTAATTACTTCTAGTTGTGCTGATCTTTCTATCTGCAAATCCTTTAATCGTTGTTGTATTCTTTCTTTTATTTCCCACCGTGAGATGGCCTTAGTCGCCTGCTCGGCATTAAACCCAAATAACTAACAAACTAACTCTTTTATTTCAATGCTATAATTCTCCTTGTCTACTTTACCTAGTTTTTCCTATTCTTTTTCTATGTGATTATCAAGCTCACATAGTTTGGCTACATCTTTTACCAGTTCACCTCTGAGTGTCTGCAGTGAATTATTTAACCCCATTATCTCTCTCATGGGCAAGGGGGAGTTATTTATTGTTTTCATAGCTTCATCCGTAAAAGAGGTTTCTTGTATTGCTCTGTCTGCTATTTCTGATAACCCTTTTACCCCCACCATTTCAATTTCGTGTCCCGTTCGCAAACTTTTGTTTGTACATCATGAAGAGCACTCTCAAGTTTGCTTGGTAACTTCTCACTACCCACACCAAGATAACGTTGTAGTGCTGCGTCACCACCGACATCAGTTTTGATTGTACTTAAAGCTCTAAACTTAGCAGGGTTGTTTTTATGGGTTAGATACACTTTTCCTCTGTCTGTATTTACAAATAAGTGATTTTTAAAAAATCAAGTTCAAAGTGATTAGGATCTAATACTTCTGGCATCTCACCAACATGATCATAAAACAAATTTACTTTGCTTAGTAAAAGTTCTTGATGAAAACTAGAAGTATTTCTTGTAATGCCCATTGTATTGTCATGGATATCTTCCATTTCATAACCTTCAAATCTTTCCTCTGCCATTGTTGTATTTTTATTTAATAATTATTTGTGATTTTGCATAAATAAATGACACAGTCCTATGGCTCAAAGTTAGACCCATACAGAAAACTACGTGAACCTCTAGGTGTTAACCCTTATCATTCGGAATACACCAGTGTGTGAAATAAGTTTGACTAAAATAGTTCAAGGGTAGTGCCAGAATAGTTTGGCGCCTCTAGGCGCCAAGCTATTCTGGCACCACCCTTGACCTAAAGGCATTGGTCTATATCCTTATCTGTAAGTACTATAATGTAGCTTGCATATGGCAGTGTACAAATTTGAAACATTAGCCTCAGTATGATATGGGTTAAGGGTATTAGGCAATCAATTGTTATCACAAACAATCCTAGCACCATAGATCAAAACCAAACTCTTACTGTTAAGTTTCTAAACCTAGGTCCCAATAATGTTATTGTTCCTGGTACTGCACGCCTTGCTTTTAACATTGAACTTTCATCAGAATCTGACGTGAACAGAACACTAGTTGGTAATGTTGCTAGAGCAATTATTAAAACTATTAAAGTTAAACTTGAAGGTCAAAAAGTGTTTAGTTTAGATGAAGCATGTTACAATTGTGGTTGTGTTGTCCTGAGAGAGCATACATGTGTTAATCGTAGGAAACGATCCAATATTTATTTGAGCTATCATGGTTACGTATCACGTACATTTTCAGTGAGATTCTTTATCGTTCGTGCATGATGGCGGATTTGGTTTTGTTATGATATGCTAATTTTAGTCCGGAAGCTTCTAGAAAAGTCGCATGGAGAAGAGCGGTCGATTTTGCGTAGATTAGCTGAGAATGAACCAGAACGTTCGAATCAGGGTCGCGCTGCCTAGTGACCTCGTACATGTGACGTCAAAAGAGTAAGGAACATTTTTGTAACACAGTAGCAAAGTTGCTAGTCATAGTTGTTTACCGTGCGCGTGAAATTAGCAGCCGTTCTTTGTGTGTTGTGAAAAGTTGTAAGCGGTTTGCCATATTTTTGTGTGATATCATTACATATTGGGATTTGGGGCTGAAATGAGCAGTCGAATTTTGTAGACCAGTTTAGTTATTCTAGAAAGTTCATTTTAAAAATTAATATTTATGAGTTTCAGTAATGTGTTCCGTTCTGATTGGTTGCGTTGTGTAAATTCATTAGATTTTTCTGAAAAGTGGTTTTACTATAAAAGTTGTTGCTAGTAAGCCATGGGTGTACATTGTCAGGCATTGTCAGTTGTAGGGACACACAGTTTATCATAGGTACGTGGCCCGTATAGGGTGTACATTGTGAGAGACGCAGCGTAACGGTGGTGTATGTTGTGTGAGAAACTTTGTGTTGCCAGTGTTGACATTTGCAGAAGAGAAGACATTGTATCAGTGTAGGTGCATTTGGAAATGCATGTGTGCAGATCGCATCGCTGAATTAAAATATTGTTGGAACTGTTACTCCAGTATTGTCTACATCCTTAAGCCACGTGTGACAGGTTGCAGCTGAATGAAGTTTATTTAAAAGAACCTTACTTGCGTGCGTCTGGTGTGTTTATCATGCTAGGACTACACCACGTAACAAAGCTGATGTTTTCTACTGCTACAAAGATCTGTGGCTCACTAAGGAAGAATGAGAAGACCGTGTTTACCTAGGCATACAGTCAGATAACGTTGCCAAACTTAGAATCAATGCAGAGCGACAAATCTATCACTCCTACCAAAGACGTTATATTAGCAGACACATATGGAATTAGATTTTATATTCCACTTGAATTTGAAATCCTAACAGCACAATTGCCTTATTACTAAGGAGCACTGAGCTTTGAACTAACTTTTAATGACTACTCCAAAGTTTTCAGATCATCTGGCACAGACAGAACGTACAAGATCTCAATTATCTCTTTGGAATATGAAATTGTCACACGTACTAAATTAGCTAGACTCATACAAAATCAACCAATACCTGACAGACAAGTATTCACTTTGGCTAGATTTACGCAGTACAGTCCTACCTACACGGATCAGGTCATCCCATCGAGAATGGAAGTGACGGAATTACAATTCAGATAACAAAAAAAGGAGCAATAAATATTTATCTGTATCTGATTTATGATGCACAATTCTACATTCAAGAAAGCAGACTAAGTGGTGCCGTGTATTAAAATTATATTTTGTTTTAAAATGAACTTGCTGAAGCTTGATCCTCACTGTGGTTTGTTTTGTGGTGCCACAGGCTGTGGGAAAACTGAATTTGTTCTTGACTTATTGCAAACAAAATACATCTATCATTTTGAAAACATTGAGATATTCTGTCATACAATCAAACACAACAAAGCTTATGACAACTGTTTATTCATTTGGACTGACCACAACATTTATTTAGTCGACCCTGAGAAAAAACTAAATGACTACCTGCATTATTTTTACAAGCAATTTCAAGGGCAGCCAACTTTGTTTATAACTGATGATTGCTCTGCAGAAAAAGACATTTTAAGAAGAGAAACACTTTAGCAGAACTTACCTTCAGTGGCAGACATGCAAACATCAGTGTCTGGATTCTCACTCAGAAATATAATGCTGTACTAAAAGATTTCTGAGAGCAACTAAAGTTTATCTGTTAGTTTTACTGTAAGGACCGTGATAGTTTTGAAGACTGTCTCAGGACGAACGATGTTATACCCAACAAGCACGAATGAGACATAAAAAACAAACTGAAAGCAACTAAACATCTAAAGTTTATCTTAAAGACAGATCAGCCAGGATTAATAAATTAATTCATCCGTTTGTTTTGGTCATAAAAATGATGGACAGACAAGTTGATATTACAGACTACTTCAGAGACATCCATCACTTTGAAGACATAAGAACACATTTCAAACAACCGCTTGCGCTTGCTATAACTCCAATAGCAGCACCAATAGTGATATACGTGACACATAAGATGACTTAGGAATATATTGATGATCAACCATTTGTAGAGTACATTCCTGTTGATTTTAGGACATATAATTTTATAGTTGATGATAACTGATTTAAGACAGTGTGTGAACACATACACCAACAACTACAAAAAACTAAATGTTCATTTTGAGCGTGTTACAGTCAATAAAGTGATATTACATACATGGTATATTTTCAATATATTATTTTGTTTTGGTTATGAAAAATGATGGATGGACAAGTTGATATTACAGACTGCTTTAGTTATATCCAGCATGTTGATTGGTTAAGAAAAAAATTCAAACAACCTGACATAACACCAATAGTAACACCAGCAGTGATATACGTGACATATCAAATGACTTTGGAATTATTTGAGGAGCTACCATTTGTAGAGTTCATGACTGTTGATTTTAAGACACATACCTTTGAAGTTGACGATAACTGGTTTGAGACAGTGTGTGAACAAATATTCAGACAACTATGCAAACTGAATCTGTTTATTGTAGGTGTTACAGTCAATAAAATGGTATTACATATAATGTAATTTTTTTTATTTATTATTTTGTTGGTTTAAAAAAAAAAAAAAAGACAGACAATGCTGAAAGCTTGCAAAGTTTACAAAACATATTTCACACAACAAAGTTGCCTATATCAAACACTTACAATGTTTATGAATCAATAGAAAAATCTTTTACAGTAATACAAGATAATCTTCTCGCTGGTAGTGTAAAGATTCAGGTTGTTGCTAAAATAGAATTTAACAAGGTAGATGGTAAAAAATAGAATCGTTTATCTCGACTAGACAACACGCAGTTAATGCAAGAAGGGAACTAGAGAACGTGTTTAGAAACAAAATGTTGCCTGATTTCCTAGAAGCAATTGATAAAGCAAAAATGATGGGGTCTGGTTGGCAAGAAGGGCACGCACATGAACTATAACTAAGGCAGTCAAGATATCATCCTATTTTTGGCAAATTATGAATACCACTACCAACTGGGGTTGCAAACAAAAAGGCTGTTGTTAATATTCAGAATAATGAGTTATTGGGGTTTAACGCCGAGCAGGCGACTAAGGCCATCTCAAAGCGGGATGGGTAAAAATCTGGTCAGCCAGACTAAAAGAAAGGTCTTAAAACAGGATGTAAATATACCTTAAAAATGTCATGCTAAAATGTCGCACAAATCTTTAAAAGAAACATCTACAGACTCTCAAAAAGGGCAAAAAAGTGAAATTCACATAGTCTATAAATGCTCAGAAAAATATTGCATTCTCTCAAGAAATTGAAGATTTTGTCTGGGGGAACATCCCAGAACAAAACCTTCAAGGAGTCTGCTGTGAAGTGTTTATATCTTGTGTCAATTAAATCAGCACATGACGGCAAAAAGTGTCGAACAGAAAACTGCTCATTACAGGCATAACACCATGGACGCTCATCCTGTTTTAGTAAGTAAGATTGAGTAACATACGTGTGTCTGACGTGGAGCCGAGTAAGGACAGTTTCCTCACGGCAGCTGCCGCAGCGAGAAGGTAGATTGTCGGACACCATAAAAAGAGCTTCATGCAGCTTGTTCACTTCCTCTTTGTCCGACTAGGACTGCCACTCGCGGGCTATGTACGCAATAATGACAGGTTTAAAATCACTATGAACAGTCTGTGTCAGGGACAGGGTCATTACGGGCATCGTTGGCAGCAGAATCTGCGATCCTGTTGCCTTCGATGCCTACATGCCCTGGGATCCAAATAAAAATGATGTCATAATATTCCTTCATCAAGTCCGCATATAGCTCTCGAATCTGCACCAGAAGGGGGTGCTCTGTTCCTGTGCCCTGAAGGGCCTGCAGGGCAGAAAGAGAGTCGGAGGACAAAATCAGGAAGTTCCTTTCCCGAAACTGATAGGCATGCCTGAGTGCCAGCAGAACTGCATGCAGTTCTGCACTAAATACAGAGGAATAGTCAGGGAGGCGGCGCTTAAATGGTTGTCTAGGATGGTGAGAAGACACTGCATCCGCAGCCACTCTCCCATCCTAAGACTTTGACCCATCCGTATAAATACGGCAAATAGCCAGGAAAATTTGAAAAGAGTTCATTGAGGCTCTGTTGGTATATGGCTTGCTGGTATACTCCTTCAGTCCTTCTTGTGGGCGGTCAAGTCCAGCAAGGTACCAGGAACTGGTAATAGCCAGGGTGGAGTGATGTGTTGCAAAGATTACGAAACTTTGTCCAGGTTCACTCTGGCCGCCTGCAGATGAGGTCGGACACGGAAGGAAAGTGGACGGACAGCTCGTAAATCTCTGCAAACGACGGGTTAAAAACACAATCATAGGCAGGATTGTCTGGATGGGCCTTCAGCTTCAGAACGTAGCTGAGCATGAGGCAGATGCGGCGGAGCTTGAGAGAAGGATCCCCTGCCTCGGCATACAGACTAGGAACTGGAGATGTCCTGAAGACCCCCAGACATATTCGCAGACCTTGATGGTGAATTGTGTTCAGACGCTGTAGAACAGATTTGGAAGCAGAGCCATATACCACAGAGCCGTAATCCAGTTTGGACCAAACAAGGGCCCGGTACAGTCGAAGTAAGACAATGCGGTCTGCACCCCAGTCAGTATGACCAACGACACGAAGAACGTCGAGGGCCTTTTGACAAGAGGTTCTAAGGTAATGAAAATAGTTGCAGAAGGTCAGTCTTTTGTCAAAGATGACCCCCCCACAAAACTTTGCCTCCTCGGCCACCTTAATTAGCACTCCAGCAATGCTCAGGCTAGGTTCTGGAAAAATTTCGTCTGGTTAGTAAAATGCACACAGACTGTCTTGGAGGGCGAGAACTTAAATCCGTTGAGAGACACCCACCCCTGGATGCGATCAACGCACAGCTGCAAGCGCCTCTCAAGGGACGCAAGTCCTCGACCTCGTGCACACAAAGCAAAGTGGTCCACAAAGAAAGAGCATTCAGAATCATCCTTGACGGCCTTTACAATGTTATTTATTTTAATGCTAAATAAAACAGGAGATAGAATGCTGCCCTGCGGGACACCCATCTCCGGTTCAAAGAAGTCGGAGAGGGTGGAGCCAACACAGACAAGGAATGACCGGTTAGACAAAAAATTGTGAATAAAAACGGGTAGGTGCCCTTTAAAACCCATGTCCGACAAATCAGACATTATACCATACTTCCAGGTAGTATCATATGCCTTCTCAAGATCGAAGAAAATTGTATAGACATGATGCTTGTTGACAAAAGCATCTTGGATAAACGACTCAAAGCAGACTAGATGGTCAGTTTTACAACGGAAGTGCCGGAAACCGCACTGGAGGTCTGTGATGAGACCCTGTGACTCAAGATGCCACACCAGGCGGGCGTTGAGCAAGCGTTCCATAGTTTTACATAAACACGATGTCAAAGCGATTGCCAGCTAGTTGCCCGGGTCGGAAGGATCCTTACCCGGCTTGGGGATTGGCACAACCAAAGCCTGGTGCCAAGATGGCGGAAAATGACCGGTTATCCAGATATGGTTAAAGGCCTTGAGAAGTACAAGAAGTGAATCCTCGGGCAGATGTGTTAGGAGCTGATAGTGGATGGTATCTAGTCCAGCAGCAGAGTCATTACATATCTGCATGGCTTGCTGCAATTCTGAAAATGAAAAAGGGGCATTATAGTCTTCCGAGTTATCCGATAAAATCACAAGCACAAGACTCTCGCTTCTCCTCTCTCTGGAAGAAGGGTGGATAATGCTCTGTCGAAGAATTATGGGCAATGGTGGAGGCAAGCAAATTGGCCACGGCCTTTTTATCTGTGACCAAACTGGCACCATCTCTAAGATGGCCGACAGAAGCCGAGCCATCAGTGCCCCTAATTCTTTGAACAGCCTTACAGACTTTCTGAGATGGAGTCCTAGAAGATAAAGATGAGACGAAACGTCTCTAAGAAGCACGGCGTTCACGTTTAAAAATGTAACGGGCTTTCGCCCTCTGTCTTTTAAAGGTTAAATATTTGCTTGCGACGGATTACGAAAAGCACGTCGCTGAGCAGATTTGCGCGGTTTTTGGGGACTTGCGGCACTCTTTATTGAACCATGGTACTCTCGGCTTCCGAGGGACCGATGTGGAAGTTCTAGGGATGGTTTCGCCTGCTACGTCCAACAAAATAGAAGTAAAACAAGAAACAGGTTCTTCAGCTGACATGACCACCTCCTATGTAATACGAGACTGACAGAGGGAGGCGAACTAGCTAGTTAGCTTTCTTGAGATTCCAGCGCCCCACTGGCGAATCCTCCCCACAACTGACTGATGACAGGACTACTGGGAAGTGGTCACTACCACACAGGTCGTCGTGAACCTTCCAGTCCAGCATGAGAGAAGGATCACACACAGTGAGGTCTAGAACAGAACTAGATCCTGAACCTGGGTTAGAGTACGTAGGTGAGCCATCATTAAAGACACATAGGTTAAGTTGAGGAAAAACATCTTCTAACATCTGACCTATCCCATCATAATGGTCACTACCCCAAAGGTGAGCGTGACCGTTAAAATCTCCCATGAGAATAAAGGGAGGGGGCAGCTGATCTACTAAGTTAAAAATATCATTACTACATACCCGCAGGGATGGTGGCAGGTAAACACTGCATATGGTTATGGTCTTCTTCAAGGTAAACCGAGCTACGACAGCCTGAAGGCAGGTGTCGATGCTAACGGGGCTACATAAAATTTGGCTACTAATGAGAAGAGCGCCTCTCCGAATCAGAGCCTTTATGTATAGCGTTAAAACCATTAAAGGACACAGGGTCAGAAGTCTTCGGGTAAGTCTCCTGAAGAGATATTATTGAGGGGTTATAGAACCTGACTAAAAGACGTAATTCCTCAAAGTCAGCTTGAAAACCACGACAACTCCACTGAAGCAGAGAATACATGATTATGTCTTATCTGGGGATGAAGAGGTTCCCCCCCCCCCTTTTTCTTTGCCTTGGAAGGAGTTGAAGAAACAGAGGGGGGCCGGCTCCCGGGCCTCCTCTGGTTCTTCGGAGATGAAGGGAGTGGAGCTGCCGCAGCACCAGCAACGACAACTTTCACTCCCTCCATCCGCTCCTCCAATGCAGCATATTTGTTTTGAAGGGGGACATCAGTGCCTCCCTTCTGGGCCCGTGCGCACAGCGGTCCCATAGCTTTTTTAGACTTCTGGTCCTGGGCAGCGTTCCTGCCGCTGGAGTTCGCGGCCTTAGAAGGCTGACCAGAGCCAGAAGCCTTTGGAGTAGCCAAACTGACAGGCTTGGGTGGGGGCTCAGGCTTAGGGGCAACAGAAGGCGGTACTACCGGACCGGCAGTGTCCGCCTTCTGCTTTCCCTGGCTCCTCTCTCCAAGGCGAGAGGAGGCGAGAAGTCTTTGGTGGGGCGCTTGCCTGCCACCGCAACACTAAAAGTATACATAGAGGTGTTAGAGTTTGGGGTAGCCGCAGCTGCACAAGGGCCGTCAACCAGCTTTTTTTGCGTCCACAAAAGATAGCCCCTTCTCCACGCGCACCTGCTAAATCTTGCACTCGGATGAGGACACTTTTTGTCCGAAGCCATATGCGCCCCCCTAGCAATTCACACACAGGGGGGTGGCTGTGCAGGACTCAGCAGAGTGTCCGGGCTTAGTGCAACGGGCGCATGAAGCCTCTGGCTAGCGGCATGTCTTCTGCCCATGGCCATACTTTTGGCACTTAAAGCACCGGAGGGACGTACTTCTTCACTTTCAAGGAGTAATAACCTCCCCAGATGATAGTAGGAGGGGTGGGAGTGCTAAACGTCAAGATGATGGTAGGGAGACGGATCTCCCCACCACCTCGCTTGGAAGCGAAGCGCCTGACGTAAGTCACCCCCTACAAGTTCATCTTCTGACAGTTCTGCCAATGCTTGATCTTTTATCATGCCTCTTAAAGAATTCATAGTTTTGTGGGGTGTGACTTCCACTGGAGTGTCTCCGATGGAAGAGAGCCTCAGTAGCCCGCTGGAGTGTGCCCGGGTACGGCACTCTACCAGCAAGTCACCAGCCCTGAGGCGCTGAGCATCAGGCCTGCCAACACGGCTCCTGAGGGTCTCCCCCACCAGAAAAGGATGCAGCTTGGAAACAGGTTTCTCCTTCACCTTGCTATAGACAATGAGGAAGCGAGGCCATACGGCTGACGCCTGAGGCGTCGCTTCCTCACAGTCCGAGTCACTGTCATGTTCAATGTCGGTGGCTATGTGCCGCTTCTGTGCCAGTTTTTTTTCCTCCATATTATAATAGTAATAATAGCCACCGAGCCCAACAAGGAAAAGTGCAACTGTCGGCGGGTCTCCAGCCGACACACAATGGAGACTGCCCGAAAGATATACTCAAGGGGGTAAGCCCGATTGAACCGTCTGAGCCACCGCCTTCTATCAGACCGTTGAATGCAGGGGAATACTAGCGTAAAGCACCTAATCAGCAGCAAAGGCTATAGCATTGTGCTCCGTATAGCAACCCGCATGTCAACAGTGGGATAGGGCTCAACGTGACAAGAGCCGATTGACTAGGCCGGTACGACTAGCCTCCCGTTTAGGTAGAAGTCAAGGCCAAAGTGGAGTGTTGGCACCAGTGAGCCGCAACCCAAAGGGAACCTCAGCCACCAGGATCCTCTTCTCCCTCGACACGGGTCTCCAAGCGCGGCAAACACTTGGGATCCAAAGGACGAAAAGCTCAGGAGTTTTTTTAAGGACCAATCCAACATGGTAGGACCTGGTTTAGCACAGCTCCTTAAAAACCGGACCAGTGAAAAAGACTGAACAACATATTTGCTAACATCAAGTCCTAATCCTGGACAAAGATGGCATCCCTCTGCTAGCCCACTCAGTCAGGGACTGAGGAGACTACCCACCCACGCCACTTGGAGGCCGGTGCCGAGTGGTCTTCAGAATAATGACAATCACTGTTTTATGTGGTGTGTGCTTGTCAAACTGCAGTTTGTAAAAACAAAACCTGAGCGTGTATTCAACTACACCAAATTTGTAAAGAACTCAACTTCAATGGCATAGATTTTCCTGTTAAGATGGAAGACATACACTTTGTTTGAAGAACTAAATTCTGGCATTTCTGTGAATGCTGTATGTATGGGATACTGAGTCTGTTGACAGGTTACAACAAATTAGAGTTTCACCACTTGCCCCAACCTATGGTCAGCTGGAAGATAAGCATGTTGGCCTTCTATTAATAAGTGTTGGCAGTAACTTTCACTAAACAATTATCAGAAATATGTCATGACTAATTCACGAACATACAACAAAACACAAAGGAAAACAGGAATTTTGTAGGAAATGTTTGCAAAGGTTTTCCTCCATTGAGTTAGCACACAAACATGTTCAACACCGCAGGTCAGCTGATGACATTCAAACAATACTTAGGTATCCAGATCCTGGTAGCAAGGTATTTTTTCAAGAAACATAAAAATAAGCAAAAGGTGCCGTTTGTAGTGTATGCTGATTTTGAATATCTGGTTGTACCATACAAGGGTCCTGTTCCATAATCACTACCAAAGACTGTAAAATTAAGTGGTGTGCTCCTTCGGCTACATTTTTGTTAGGTCAGACGGTGTGCATATCGTTCCTGTTATCTACAGAGGTGAAAATGCAGCAGGTGTGTTTTTAACAGAAATGAAACAACTGCACCGTAAGGTAGTACATTATCTAGAAAACTATCAAAAGCCTTTGATGATGACTCAAGAGAATGAACTAAATCTTAATACAACAGAGGTATGTTGGATTTGTGGGCAACTCCTGTGGAGTGATAAAGTTCGTGACCATGACCACATAATTGGGCGTTACAGAAGTGCTGCACATGGTGGATGTAACTTAAAACTAAAAATAGATTCCAAGGCATATAAGTTGCCTATCTTTTTCCACTATCTCAAAGGGTATGATTTACACATTATCATGCAGGCTGTAGATGAGTCTTACAAAACATTAGTTGTATTGCCCAGACAACTGAGAAGGTTAGACAACAAATTAGTCTTTTATGATTCCATGCAACATTTGTCCTCAGGACTTGCTAGTCTGGCAGAAGGACTGACATCGTTTCCAATAACACGTAAATACTGTGAGCCACAGTTAATCAAGAAAGGAGTCCATCCCTATGAGTATGTTGATGACTGGGCTGTGTTTGAGGAAACATCTCTGCCTTCAAAAGATAAATTTTATTTTACACTAAATGGTAAAGGAATTTCAGACTCTAAATACCATCATCGTCTTAATGCTTGGGGTAAATTAGGGTGTCAAATGATTGGTGACTACCACAACCAGTACTTAAAAGCTGATGTTTGTTTGCTAGCAGATGTATTTCAAAGTTACCATGAAAAGGGTCTGTTTACACTACAGTCTTGACCCAGCTAACTACATAACTTGTCCTGGCATGACATGGGATACATTTTTAAAATCCAGTAAGATACAGATAGACCTGCTGTCTGATCGGATGATGGTTGACATTGTGAAATATGGTTTGAGAGAAGGAATTAGTAGAACAGCAAATAATTATGCCAATGCTAACAACAAATATTTTGGTGACTTTCACTCTTCAAGGTCAAGGTCATATATTACGTACCCTGACGCTAATAACATTATGGATTTGCAATGACTGGATTATTGCCCTTGAAAAACTTTGAACTACATGATTTGTCACAGTGTGATATAACATACTTAACAAACTGTATTATGACTCATGATCAAAACCAACCACGAAAAAAGTTGGATCTTTGAAGTCGACCTGGAGCATCCGCACCACCTACACGATTACCACAATGATTATCCATTAGCAGTTGAAAAATGTCTTTGCCAGGAAAAAAAGAAGACACAAAACTTGTGCCAAATTTAAATGATAAATTTAATTACGTTTGTCACTATCGCCTACAGCAGTTTTACATCAGGCATGGTCTAATACTTAAGAAGGTTCACAGAGGCATTGAATTAGATCAGTGTGCTTTATGAAGGGTTACATAATGAAGAACACAACCCTTCATGCAAGGGAAGGTAACACTGCATTCAACAAAGACTTCTTTAAGCTTATGAACAATGCCTGTTTTGGCAAGACAATGGAAAATCCTCATTACCACAAAGATGTGAGATTAGTCACAGCTGAATCAGGTGCAATTAAACTTACAGGTGAGCCACAATACACAGGGTATAAAGAGTTTCATCAGTCACTGTATGCGGTGACACTCCCCAAAAAAGTTTGTTGATCTCAATAAGCCAGTATTCATTGGTATGGCAATACTTGAACTGTCAAAGCTTGATTGTTTACTTTAATGAATGATTATTGGAATGATTACTATGATTACTTTAAACTGAAGTATCCTGACTGTCGGCTGTTATACACCGATACTGAGTCTATGATCATAGACGTGTCTACTGAAGACTTTTATGAAGAAATGAAAACAGATCTACATATATATGACACGTCGAATTATCCTAAGGATCACCCACTATACAGCACACAAAACAAGAAAGTGCCTGGGAAGTTTAAAGATGAACTGAATGGAGTGCCAATACTTGAGTACGTTGGACTGAGGTAAAAAATGTCTAAAGGAAAAGGTATAAAAAACAGAGATAAAAAATAAAGATATTCGTCATGAATACTATAAGCAAGTTTTAGATGGAGAACTAATGCCTGATTATCCAAACAAGACACTTAGGTCCTAACAAACATAATCTTGAAATGATCACTACACATAAGAAGTCGCTTGCCGTTGGTGACACAAAACATGTATTTCACATTAAAGAAAAGGCTCATGCACTTAAGTTATCTGAAGACATTTGTGATGAACTGATTGATGAAATGATTAGAAATGAGTAACAGTGTTTGGTGGAATAATCTGTAATTCTTCTCTGACAAATGCCTTCTGTGGGGCAGGTTCATATAAATATTAAATTGATGGGTTACCAGGAACTATTTTTTTTACATTGTGAACAGACATAGACCATACTGGATCAGTTGCCCTACTTTTCACATCATTCTCTGCCTCGCAGGGTTGATATAGATATCTTACCTGTTTCATAAACAAACTTGTGTCAGGCATAAGTGATGTTTTTAGTCTTGGCGGCGGCATTTTTTTTTTTTTTTTTTTTTTTTTTTTTTTTTTTTTTTTTAAATTTAATAGCATCAACAGGTTCCAGGTGACCCTCATTATTCATTGCTTTTACCACAGATGGTAATCTTGTAATCCACTCAGTGTTGCGTGTATCATGCATGAATTCCTGATACTGATAACTAAAAAGTCTCTCTGATAATTGTTTGTTAAAGCTTTCAACAATTGCCTGGGATCTGTGGACACCCGTTATGCCACGCCTAACCAGTATGCCATGCTGTGCAAATAATTGATTAACTGCACCTTTGAATTCACTTCCATCATAACTTGCACAAGCCTAGAGTATTTCAGAGGGCCATGGCTATAAATCAACGATAATGCTGCCGCTAGAGTACTAGCGTTTTTGTCAGTTAGAGATTCAGCGTCCTTGAATCTCGAAGCAATGTCGACAACAGTTAGTGCATACTTATATCATTTTTTTCTTACAGTATCATGTGGAAGAAACAAGAGATCCATTTGGTGTGTGTCATTAGGGGTGGTGTTTTCAAAGTGCGGTCTAATTATTTTTCTTGGAGCAGGCAAATATATCTGCCATATAGCTTGCCTTTGCAACCATTGTTTTACTTGATCGAGCGTTATGGCACCACCTACAGTGGGAGACAATTTTTCTATTGCAGTTTTTATTTTCCAGTAGCCAATTAGGGAGTAATATATTCTTGATAGTTTAGCGTCAATGCTTGTCATTTCTTTGAGCAAGAAAAACAAATGTCATACCTACTAAAACAAACATTATTTCTCCATTTCTTTGTTGCGGGCTGAGTTGGTAGTAGTCACTAATTTTAGGTTGTGGTATGCTCGCGTCTTCACCAGTAACAAGGTAGTATTCTTTAATAGTGTCATCAACATTTGAAAATGTATGCTGCATGTGACCTTCCAGTCTGAGTTTTTCATTGATGAAATCAAGTCTTTCTATTCTTTTTTCCCCTCATAAACCTGTTCTGCTTGAGCCAGTTTTTCTGCTGCTTCATTGTGACGTCTCATTTCTGCTGCACTCTTTATTTTCTAACTTTTGAAAAGAGGTAATTTGATCCACTGAAAGCAATTGCATTGAACACAGCACCGCCAATGATAACAGCCAATGTTGCAGTATTTTTTATTTACATAGATACATTTACATAGATACATGTTTGGGAATAATTCCCTGCTTAACAAAAAAGTATTTTGTTGCAATTGCCGCTGTAACAACTGCAGCTAGCTTAGCACTGTCCTCAAAATCCAGTTTGCCTAGGTCTGCAGGGCACATTTTGATAAGTCTGTGTCCTAGCATAGAGTAGGTGACCGCAAGTCCACTTAAAATGGCAGAGTGACAAACGAGGTTTATTCACTGCATGTAAAATGGATCAAAAGCTTTTGGTGCTGCTGATAATGTGGGGACTTCTTGCTGGGCTTTTTGTATTTCTGGTTTTTTGGACACTGTTTGAGTTTGTTGCTTATATTGTTTCCATAACTAGTAACCTACATAACCAAATCCTACAACGAATCCGCCAATAAAGTATTTTGTTATTCCAGGTTTAGGCTGTTGTGTGACAGGCTCAGTTGTTAGTCTCTCACTTTGTTGTGATGGTTGTACTGGTGGTGGTGGGGGTGGTGCTGCTGTTGATGGTGGCGGCATAGGTCAGTTACATGAGTCTTTTCCTGTAGCTGTGATTTTTTGTGTCTGTTATACTCAGCTAATCTTTTCCCCGCATCAACCCTCCGGGACTTTTGGCTTTAGTTACTGTTTGAATTTGAGACAAGCTCAGTTGCGGGGTCATCTGATTGTCTTCCATTTTCTTCTGCTTTAAAATTTATTTTAGAAAAATCTACATGACTCCCAGTAATGAGTAATGCTACCGCAGGGGCAAGATAATTTCCAAACTTGTAAAACATAAGGCATGCTAATTTACTGATTGAACTTAAAACAATAGGGTTGCTTTCAAGATCATATGATAGACTGTCAGTGTCCACAGGCAAGAAGTGACTAACTACTTTCGTGTACAGACACACGAGAGATCGACTTAAGTCATGGGTCATTAGTGAACCAATGTAATTTTCATATTTAGCATGTAGTTTTATCATGTCCTCAGCAGTGAGTGATTTAATTTCTTCTGTTGTATACTGTTTTCTGAGATATGCTTTTGATTTTCCAGAAACAATTACAGAGAGAAGCCGTTCTTTTCGTGAGTCCAATTACATATTTTCTACAGCACTGATATCACTCAGAAGAAGAAGTTCATCTTGATACATTTATATTGTAATAAAATTAAAACAAATTAATAAATCTAGAAAGTTACATAGACAGTAACTTGATAAGTTTGCCTATGACTTAAGCTGCAAATAATCTGTATAGACAAACTGACAGCATGGGAGAGAATTTCAGATGGCATTAACGGCATTATCGTGGTTTCTAAGGTAAATCCTTTGTTCAGTATAGGCTCACATACGACATGGGAGAGAATTTCGGATTGCTTCCCTTTTTCATTATAGGCACACTGACAACATGGGAGAGAATTTCAGATTACTTCCCTTTTCATATTAAGAGCATGGAGAAATAGATTACTTCCCTTGTTTGTAATTTTAATAATAAACTTAAGAATTATATCATTTATCTTATATTATTTCGAATTAAGTTTTACACAACAATTTAGGTAATACTACCTGAATGAAGATGATTTATAAATCTTTGTAAAACTACCTAATACCTGTTGAAAATAGTCAGTTGTTTTGTGATAAGAAAATGAAACATTGTTAAATAAAATCTCGCGTTTATAGGGTTTGCTATATAATATTATTGTGATACCATTGAAAGGTCTGGGAGTTCGAAATAGATCAGGCGGTTAAATGTCGGAGCAGGAAAGGGAAGGGAATCGCCGGGTTGTGGGTTCGAATCCCCATCCGGCCCCAGTAGCTGAACTCACAATCCAGGGGGAAAAAAACGGATTTTTTTCAATAGCATGTCCGTTGAAAGGTCCTGGTAAATCATAGTGGCACAGTTGGAGTGCGCCTGAGTTGATCAGTGTTCAGGTCATACTCCATAGGCAATAGATTTCCCTGTCCCCCATAACCCGCCCATCAGGGCTGTCCATGATCACCTCGGTGCTGTGGACGTTAAACCCAAACTAACCAACCAACCGTTGAAAGGTCCTGGTAAATCAAAGTGCCACAGTTGCAGTGCACCTGAATTGGTCAGTGTTCAGGTCATACTAGATAGGAAATAGATTTATCTTTTCCCCCATTAACCCACCTGTCAGGGCCATCTATTATCACTTTGGTGCTGTGGATGTTAAACCCTGAACTAACCAACCAAATATTGTAATACTTACAAAGCAAGCCTCATCTAAACTATCTATCTATATCCCGTAGTCTTGCCGACCATTGGGGCACCACTGATGACTTGGCAACCAGCTCCCTACATTCCTCTCTGTTCTCTGCTATTCTTAGCGTATCACCCAGCCTCAGTCCTGTCCACTCTGAGATATTGTCCTCCCATCTTTTCTTCTGTCTTCCTCTCCTTCATCCTCCTTGCACAGTGCCTTGCAGGATTGTTTTGGCAAGCCCTGCTGAACACGTGACATGCCCATACCACTTCAGTTTGCGTTTTTTTACAAAGAGAGCCTCATCTAAACACACAGAACCAATTGCTATCACGTCCGTGTCGTGGACAACTAAGGAATGAGAGACAGAACACAGAGTTAAATGGCTCTTAACAAAAACCATCAATCTTCTGTTAACACCCTTGGCGTTTACAGCGCTGGACTGTTAGGAAACATTGCACACCATGCAAATAACAATAGCCTTAGCAACGAGTCTGATGGCATTGGACCGTTTGGCAATGCTGTAGACTAAGCGAAGCTGTATCAATTTGTATCCTTCGGTATACTGAGAAATAAGAGAGCCTCCTTTAAACAGAACCAATTGCTATCACTTCAGTGTCATGGACAACTAAGAAATGAGAGACTTAAACACAGAGTTAAATGACTCTGAACACAAAATCTTCAATCTTCTGTTAACACTGGCATTAACGGCATTATCATGGTTTCTAAGGTAAAACTGACCATAACAACGTGCCTGATGGTGTCAGACCAGTTTCTAAGGTAGAACAGGCCAAGACAACCATGCTGATGGCGTTATCGCAGTTTCTAAGGTAAACAATGACTGTAGCAGCATTGATTACTCGGTTGTCTGCCTAGCGTGGGGGCTCAATTCGCCTATGCTCACTGTTAGCTAGCTGGTTCCCGAGAAATACTGTCTAAGTGAGAAATAGCGTTCCTCAGAAATCGGCCCTACTGATATGTAGTGCATGGGGCGGTACTGATTTGGTTTTGTGTGGACTATGTGTGGCGATGTTTTTAAAAGCTTTGTTTTAGGTGTGGACTCGGTCGTTATGACATAGATGGCTAACCAGTCGCATTATCATTTTTAATGGCTGGTGTACACTTTGACAACTGATTGAAAAATGTACTGAGTACACTGACTCCCCTATAATATTTATAGTCGTGGGGACACTAAGCCAGATCCAGTCAGAGTACACTGAGAAAGGCAGAGGCTTCATAAGAGGTGATGGCCCCAATTAGCCATTAGTTAGGGGTCAACATAAGACAATGGAGATGTGGAGGTTCAAATCTCATTATCTCTATCTCTTACTCTGTGAGATACAGGCAGCCAGTGCAGGTCAACAAGTAAGGGTGTTATGTGCTCACGTTTCTGTACTCTGTAAATTAGGCGGGCAGAGCAGTTTGTAAGTACTAAAATAAATGCGGGAAAGAACAGGGAGATAACAAGTGTTTTAGTTGCTTCAGTAGTGAGAAGCCGTCGAATTGAACTGATCTTCGTCAGTTCAAAGAAGGAACATTGGCAAACCTTGTTGACATGCTCTCTCATGATCAGCCTATTGTCAAAGATAAACACCAGGATTACGGGCGGGACTCAGAAAAAGGGACACTGTTCTGACCAACCCTCATCGTGTCTGGGAGATCAGTGCAGGTAGAACAAGAAAGTCTTACGGCCTCGGTTTTGTCTCGGGCGGTCCGTGGCGCAGTGGTTAAGGCGCCTGCCACCAATGCTAAAGGTGCGAGGTTCGATACCGGGTTTCGGCGTCGGATTTTTCTCCTCTAGTAAGTGTCACCGTTAATTCGGGCGGATCGTCGGGGGTTCTTTCTCCGGGTACTCCGGTTCTTCCACCCTCTCCACTTTGGTACCGGTTTCAGGCCACTTTATAAAATTCAAATACAAGCGATCAAAATTTCCGAAACCTCAGTAGCTGAGCTGACCCTTTGCACCACGTGAATGTCCTGTGTTTGACTTGTACTGTGTTGTCTTTAGAGTGAATGCGTGTGTCACGTGAGCGTGCGTGTTGGGTTCAGTTGGCGGCGCTTTGAGCCCATTCGCCGAATTGGGAAAAGCGCCTATATAATAACCGGTATTATTATTATTATTATTATTACAATTCATTTGCAATTTGTTCTGCATGGTCCACTTCTGAACGTCTGTGAAACAGGACTCTAAAGACTGTATCGTCTGACTGACACTTTTGCGTTGGGCACTGGCGTACAATTCTGTGTCATCAGCATAAACATGGTGAGAAACAGAATGACGTTTAATAACACTAAATAAAGGCTGGGTAGACAGCGTGAAAAAGGATTGGCCTCAAGACAGAACCTTGGGGAACACCATAAACAAGCTCAAGGGATCAGACTCCACTTGCTTTCTTCCAAAGAGGTAAGGCTAAAAAAAGTGCAAAGCGGTACTCCTGATGCTAAAAACAGAGTTTAAACTTTGAATGACAATCTGGTGATCTGTCATATCAAAAGCAGCGCTCAAGTCAAAAAGGGTCAGAACAGAAACATTATCTTCATCACTGGCTTGAGCAAATCGTTTACAGCATGAAGCAACGCCATCTTTGTGCTGTGACCGGGGCAGTAATCGGATTGAAAAACGTGCCAGAGGTAAATACTTTTGATACAAAAGTATTTTCTCCAGTAATTTTGAAAGAAATGTGAAGTTTGATACAGGTCTATATTTTGTTCAGATCATTTAGGTCAAGAGTGGGCTTCTTTAAGAGAAGTTTTACAATGGCAGTTTTAAAACATGTTGGGACAACACCTGTTTTAAGTGACTGGTTTAATGGTTAAATTAATAGCATCAAGCCACAGAATCTGACTCGTGAGGACGATAATAAAACAGACACCGATCTTTCAAATTGCTAATTGCGTTAATAGTGTAAACGAAAACTGGCTGCATCCTTTCAAGAATGCGCACTACCTTGCTAACTGGTTTGATCACGCCTCGCAGATTGCGTAACTAGGTGGGTAGATGATGTTCTGCATCATCGAGCGCCTGCTGGCCCAGAAATAGCCAGCGGGCCCGTGACAAACATGTTTGGTATCGCAAAGAGGCCGGTTTTTTTTTATTTTTATCTCGCTATATAGAATACCTGATATTACGTTCTTTGCCACTAAGTAATTTTGTTAAGAATTCATTTTCGGATCCAGTGGGCATGCCAAGTGACGGATTGTAATGACACATTCAGCGTGATAAATAGTCAAGCATATGCACTGAAAGCAAACCTTGGCTGGGCACATCTCGCGGCCGATAGTGTTCTACGGCAAGTAATCATGTGCTAACATATCAAACTGCTTTTATAATTAAAGTAACAGAACTGTTCCCAAAACTAAGTGATGCTGATGGAATTTACTGTGTCATTTAGGGTACATAGCCACAGGAAGTCACTCACTTATCGGAGACAGTTGAGCGAGTTCCCTTGGTCACGGAAATTGACAACATTTTCTCTACGTGTTACGTTTGTGGTTGTGTTATTCTTTTTAGCGCATGTGTGTGTTGATCATAGGAAAAGATCCGGTGTTCCGTTGCGTTATTTTAGATAAGAATCATGTACCTTTTAGTGTGATTCGGGTTTGTTTTTTTTTTTTGCATGAAGAATTGCTACCGATTTTTGTTGTGTAGCTAAATGTTGCATACTTCGCTACATTTTTGAAAAGTTTGACCTACATCAGATTGGAAGGTTCTGGAAAAGACGCGGTCATTATAGTGACCTCAAATATGACCTCAAATTTTTGCAGTACACGTGTTCGCTACACTTCGCAACATTTACGGAATGCGCCTTGTTGTTAGTGGAAGATTGTAGATAGATCTAGAGTGTTCTTTTTAATGAATATTAATGCGTTTTGGTTAGTTTTCTTTTCTGATTGGTTGAGTTGTGTAAATTGCTGGATTGTTCTGGAAATCTGTAATAGTATAAAAGAGGGTGTCATCATACTACGACAACGACTACTACGTAACACTATGTTACATCCCTTGTTAGTATTCTGTATGCCTGTGCCGCTCAGAGACAGAGGCACAACTCTTCACATGACTGCCATAACTTCTGTTTTCTCCGCCTGTTTTCTCCGACTGAGTTCTCTTACACCTACAATTATTGTTGTAAACTTTACGTCATTTAAATTTCTGTTGGCAACACCTTGTAAAACTCCTATTTTGATTGCCGGCCATAGGACGATGACGTTAAAGAGTTTTTTTTTTTTTTTGCGTGGTGACGACATTTTTCAAGCAAAGCATCTCCTTGTTGTACACCCAGTAACAAGGCCCAGTTATGGGACATTTACCTCGGGGGTGGGGGGGGTGGGGTGGGGGGGGGTTGAGTAGAAAGCTGTTGTGTCATTTAAGGTGTAAGTACTGACATGCACTTCGATTTGATTATACACAATCATACAATATGCAGCCTCATGCCATAACATTTGTTTTTCAAAATCTGTTACGGTCATTAGCACTGAGAACAAAAAATCCCATGCAGGGTCCCATATTACATTTTCTTTAGTATTGTCATCGTTCTATTAATGCTTTCTGCATTCACAATTTAACACTGGCTAAATTTGCTCGTTACTCTGCATTCTTTATGAAAAAAGGCTAGCATGGGCACGTATCCACATACTGATGTTACAAGTATTTCATGAAACGGCGATATAAAGTAACGAATTATAGTGGAATAATCATGACAGTATAGTTTCAAGATACATATAGTGAATATTGTCAGCCTGCCACAAAATTAGGAATGCCTACTACAGTCATTTAGAACAGGCTAGCTGAAAACGCAGAACCTGGCTGTTCAATAAAGGATGCAGAAAGCATTACCAGAACGATGACAATACTAAAGAAAATGTCATTTGGGCCCTGCAGTTTTTTTCTTCTCAGTGCTAATGGACATCAGTGCTCAAAATCTGCGAGCGCAGATCAGTCTCATTTTGAATGTTCGGTGCAAAAATGACTTGTCCTTTCACATCCGTGGCTGTTTGTAACCCTCCAAACACGCACTTGATTATAAGGATGCTGACAAAATACGAAAATATGAATACTTATTTATGTACTTTAAACGATAATAACGAAGTTTAGGAGAGTTTTGGCAGGATAGGCATTGTGTCTAGCGAAGGACTGTGACCCTAGGGAACGTAAGGAAGACTACCATGCAAACGAATCTGCAAAAGATTTTATATTTATACATTACGTTTTCCTCCCAGAAGGAGAGATGGCACATGACCACCTAGCCTTGGGCAGTCAAATCATGTACACCAAATAAAGAGAAAATGACCGTCGCAAACTTGATTTTGAAATAAATGTACAGGTACTATGATTGAAAACCCTAACATGAACTAATTTTAGCATTGTACTAAGATTTTTGGATGTTATGTACAGAATGTGTACGATTAAGAAATAATTGCATGGCGTTGTAGAAATAAAGCCTGAGGTAAATAAAATGTAACATTTCACGTTTAAAACGGAAAACAGAAAAAAAAGAGGCTGAAAACCCTTTAAATTAGACACAAGAAACACGACGATTCGGATCAAAGATCCTTCATCTGGGTGACATGGAAACAAACCATCACATTTAAAACAATTGTCTCGATTACCTATCAGCTACATCAAGTACAGTACTGTTGATGCTTGAAATGTGAGGCTGCACAATCAACGGTGGGCTGCTGAAATGTGATACAATAAAAGACACTTTCACCCAGACAGAAAAACACAAAAGATAGGTTTTCAGACATAACAGAAAATGTATTGGTGCAAATGGCCCCTACAAAGCTTCACTACCATGATGACTTTCTTGCATGCACGGAGCGCTACTCACACAAACGACTACACAATGTGTGACCTAGCACATGCATATCCAACCCACAACTCTGCAAATTGACAACTCGTCGACGCAATATTTCGTCAACGACACGAATGTCTATAAAAGAATTAAAAACAAACAAGAATAGCAAAGTCCTTAAGGCTCACGTAAGTGACCAAGCCAGGTTATTAGTCTGACCTTTGCAACCTTCACCTTTCCAACGGTTCTCTAAAACTGGTCAGGCATCTTAATACCAGCAAAGGGATGTCTTTTGTAGAGGAAAAATCTGGGTTTTCTCAAAATGTATGCATTTTCTCACGTTCGTCAAAACCCTTTGACCCTTGACGTTTGCGAGGGGTCAACCAAATCGTTACGCATAGAAGGCAGCCTTTCTGCCGAATTTGATTTAAAAGTTTGCAAAAACGCAAAAAAATAATAACATTCTACAAAAATTGGCATTTTACACTCATTTTCTCATCTCAAGTGACCCTGTAGGTTATTCCCGTTGGGCGATGTTTCTGAGAACTACCCAGAGACATGCGATATATATCGTGTTTGTCTGGGTTTTAAATCCATTATTTGTGTCGAAAGACAGGGAGATGTTTTAACCTACGTCTGATTAAGAAAATCGTCTATTGTGTACATAGTGTTTAAGAGTTCTTAGCGAAGTGATTAGTTTATGTGTATCTCATTGACCTTTCATCTTGTCAGACGACATCAGTTGTCAGTTAGTTTGCTTTTCTGGTTCCTTCCTTTCTTTTCAGAAGAATATTTCTGTCGTTCAGCGCCGCGCCACGACTCCTACACGTTTATAATATAGCAAAAACTCCCAGCGCTGTTCCTTGCTATGCGCTTGGTCTACGAGCTAGTCAGGGACAGTGTCACTGCGGGCATCGTTGGCAGCAGAATCTGCGATCCTGTTGCCTTGGTTGCTGAACGATGGCAGACGCTCGGACAATGGCGGACAGACGTATGACCACTAGCCGAATGCACAGACTCAATATCGCAATCGCAAGTGAGCCAATAACGTAGTGTGACATCCACGGGCAGTCAAAGACCCCCAAAGGGTCCAAGACACAACACAAAGCACGCTATCCTGCCAGCGATCAGCAGCCAGTTGACCACTAGCGACTTACAGTAAAGTTCCGCCCTGCCCACGAATAAGTCTAAATTCTTTTACACATTTTTTTCGTTAAACATCTGTCTGGTCTGTTGAAGCAATACAATTCGTACACGAAGCCGAAAGGCTCAACTGTGTCGCTCAGAGTCGTCAAAATGCAAGTGTGTGTGCTTTTGTGTGTGTAGCCAGCACCCTTTCCAGCACATGTGTTAAAAAGTAGTCATGTTAACACATTTTATGTGCTACAGAGAGTTAATTGGCGGTGCTATTCTCGGACAGGAAGCTCTTCGACCGTCACACGAACTTTGGCCGTTAATCATTCACTGTTACTGGAAATAATTTGGCGTATGTGGTATAGTATGCGTGGAACTGCTCCAATTTTCTCTTTATTCATGAATGAATGAATCAACTTTATTCTTCCAAATACATTTGTTTCGCCACCTCAGGTGCAACTCGCAATCACCCAAACTCACACAACAGTTTACACACAACACTTAAATGGACAATGGCTCGGGACGGGTGAAACCCGTCGTCAAGGCGTCTCATGGCCGGCGCCAACGGCCCCAACCCGACCTGAACCTCCCTAACACAAAGCAAACTAAGGACAGCCCTATCATAGTATCTCTTAAACACGTAATATAATGTTTTAAACTTTCTGCTTGGCTAATACTAGTTACACAAATGAGAGATACGCACCAACAGCACAAAAAGACGAATTATACTTTCAGAGTTGCTACCTGGGGGCCCGTCGCTATAAGAACAGCGCCGGCTATTAGACAGTCGCTCCGGGATAAACAGTCACGACCTTAATTATAACTTCATATATAACTTCACACCTACTAATTTCTAAGCAATAATAGTAAAACTACAACATTAACGTAAAAGCGGCAGTCCAAAATTGTTACTAAAGCACAGTAAACACATGCACACGCTGTTCAGTAAGTTGTAAGAAACACAGTCCGTCATCACATCCCTCGGCTGGAATGTTGGGGCCCGAAGCCTGCCGGCACTCGCCTCGCTGCACGCACTCACGCTATTCCTCAGGCAGGATTTCCGAGTTTACATGACCACGAGAGACACAAAGCGTGGGGCTTTTGTAGCAACTGTTCCCATGTCACAGAATAGCCGCATGAAATCTGCCATTTTTCAGCATATTTAACCACATTCAAGACAGACGAAATAATAACTAATAATATTTTTAATGAATTTTTCTTTATTTCTCAAACAAACACAGCAGCATATCTTGAAACAAATGCAATTTTTTTTTTTTTTGGGGGGGGGTGGGGGGTGGGGGGTTGGGGGGATACGGGGGGGGGGGGGGGGTGGACCATGTCTCTGAGAACTACCCCACTATCAATTGCGCTGAATGAAAAGATTCGCTGTATTTCAGAACAATTCTAAGCAGTGTGAATGTATTAAGGTTGTATACAGGTACACAAATCCGTACCGGTATTTTAACGGTATTTTAAGGCCGTACCGGTATTTTCTTTCGGTATACCAACCCCCACCCGGGTCTGCCCTAGAGGATTTGGGTTGGGTTAACTACTTTTTTGTTGCCGGGGACACCCTGGACAGCCCGACAGGGTGATTTTTTCTCTTTTTTTCTGGGGCATATGTTTCTGTGTACCCTTGGTCCATTCAAATGTATTTTCCTTTTATTAAATTGTCCCTACTGTCTGCGCTACCTATAGTCCTTGATATTGGATGTGTGTTGCTAAATGGTCTGCTGCACCTAAGAAATGATGAGTTATGTGTTTGCGGTTAATGCATTTTTTATATATCATTTCCCTGTACATAAAAGGCCAGGCAGCTGCAAATATCACTGTTTCACAGGACCACTTAACCAAACACATGTGCGCTCCACAGTCACAGACACACTATCTCCCCCCCCCCCGCCTCCCCCATTCTTTCTCTCTCTCTCCAAATGAATCAATGGTTAATTTTCCACTGTAATAGAGGACTGTCAAAATTTCACATTGGTGTAAATAAACCTCCTGCTAACCAGCCCTCAAAACTCAAATTAATGTAAGCTGTTAGCTACACGTCTGAAACATCAACTAATAATAATAATAATAATGAGTATTTATATAGCGCTTAATCTTACTCAAAAGCTCTAAGCGCTTTACAATCTGTACACAAAAATAAAAATACAATGACATATGCACATAACAAACAAAGCACAATGCCCGAACACACCACTTTTACAATAAACTAAACAACAATACATACATAATAATTTATATTCTAATTAACATTCAGTCTAAACAAGGAGGATTGCAGAACTACAACTAAGGCATCAAACACTGGCAGTTATTCAAAGTAAAGCTTGAAGAGGTGAGTTTTCAACGACCTCTTGAAGTCAGAGACAGACTCACTGTTTCTGACCTCAAGAGGAAGTGTATTCCATAACACTGGAGCTTGATAAACAAAAGTGCGCTGACCAAATGTTTTAGTTTGGACAGAAGGTACACACAACTTCCGTTTATCAGAAGAGGAGCGGAGCTCACGAGAGGGTGTATACACATGCAGCAAAGAGGACAAGTATTCTGGGCTGGTGCCTGAAAGGCAGTTAAAACAGATTGACATAACTTTATATTGAATACGTGAGGACACAGGTAGCCAGTGAAGGGACTTCAAGATGGGTGTGACATGCTCAGTCTTACGGACTCTCACAACAAGCCGGGCTGCATTGTTCTGAATTTTTTTGAGGCGATCAATGAGATACTGAGGGCAGCCACAAAGCAAAGAGTTACAATAATCTAGCTTGGACAGCACAAATGCACAAACTAGTGTTTTAGTGGCTTCCACGGTCAGCAGGTGACGAACTGAACTAATACGACGAAGTTCCAGATAAGCGGATCTACACACTGCACTGACATGCTGTGACATAGATAACTCGCTGTCAAGTGTAACACCCAGGTTTCTCACACTCGCAGAGAAGCCAATGAGTGTTCCATCCACAGACAATGATGACGGTAAAGGCAGGGACGAAGATAATCTTGGATTAGCTACCAACATTGCTTCAGTTTTGCCATCATTTAACATCAGTTTGTTGGTGGTCATCCATGATTTGACATGGTCAATGCACTGGCTTATACTTTGGACGGCATTCACAGCTCGCTCGACAGTATCACTTTTGTACATCTGCGTATCATCTGCAAATGCATGATGGGAAATGGAGCGACTACAGATCAGGTCGGACAGGGGCTGAACATACAGTAAGAACAATACAGGTCCTAGGACCGAGCCCTGGGGTACACCAAACCGAAGAGGTGATGGCTCAGAACGACAGCCGTCGACAGAAACAATCTGGGATCGTTCAGTCAGGTATGAACTAAACCATGCCAAGACTGTGCCTTCAATGCCAAATACAGATTGAAGACGGCACAGCAAAATTTCATGGTCAATAGTGTCGAACGCACTGGACAGGTCCAGCAAAGCAAGGACTGTGATCTTACGCTCGTCCAAAGCACAAAGCAGGTCATTGAATATCTTCAGCAAAGCTGTTTCAGTGCTACGATGGGGACGATATGCAGACTGGAATACACCGAACAGACTATTAGAGTTGACATGCTTTAAAGTTTGAACAAGGACAATTTTCTCAAGAATCTTTGATAGAAATGTAAGATTGGAAACTGGGCGATAGTTTATCAATACATTTGGGTCTAAAGATGGTTTCTTCAATAGGGGTTTCACAAGTGCAGTCTTGAAGCTTTCAGGAAAAATACCAGTGGAGAGAGAGTTGTTGATAACTTGTGTAATGGCAGGCAACACTTCATCCAGGCACTCGTACAACAAGGGAGTGGGTATGGGGTCTAACTCACAAGTTTTTGGGGCAGTGTTTGTGATCACTTTTCTGACCTCATCCTCTAGCACAGGTTCGAAGGCTGAGAGAGGTTCTCCACTAAAGCGTTTTTCGGTGAACAAAGCTTAAGTGGGCATGAGATCCAGAGAATCACGAATTTCGCGGACCTTATCAACGAAGTAATCTGCAAAAAGCTGGCACGGGGGAAATGTAGTGGGAAGAGGTGATGGAGTCTTCTTCACCATAAGCTTATTGGTCACATTATACAACTCTTTGCTTGTTGTGCACTCACTGATCTTCCTGTTGTAAAACGAAGATTTTGCTCCATGAACAATCTCATTTACATGCTTCTTAGAACATGTGTATATCTGCTTGTGAACAGTCAACCTAGTTGAGCACCACATTCTCTCAGCTTGGCGCCGCATCTGCTTAGCCGAACGCAGCTCTTTGCTCACAAACCTATACCACGGGCTGATTCTATGAGCTGACTTTTTACGCTTTGAAGATGGTGCATGATTGTCTAAGACAGTGCGTAAACATGAATCAAACTCCTCGGCACTAGGACTAGGATGGTGAGACAGTGACTGAACGAGGTCAGCCTTTTTTCTCCTCAATAATGAACCCATCGAACATGTTTCTCAGCATCGCTTTTGGGTGTCACAGCTGGAATGGGAGTCTCACATAAACAAACTGTGCCTACTATTTCTCAAATGTATTCCTACTGTTTAAAATTCACAATATACTTATAATAACCTTTGTAGACGATTCTTTCACGTTTGGTGATGCTGTACAATGTTTCAAAGCATGCATTTAAAGAGTTAACAGAATATTATGCAATATATATTTTGATCCTTTAATAAATGTTCATATCTCTCTCTCTCTCTCTCTCTCTCTCTCTCTCTCTCTCTCTCTCTCTCTCTCTCTCCCCTACTTCGATATAGTTCACGATCCGCCCGCCGCCGTGAGGGGATTAAGAATAGATTAAACAAATAAACATTTTAACAAAAAAAAAATTGCTTTTCTGAAATACTGCTAACGGAGTAACAGAGGAGGGTTGGGATGGAGACAAGGGCTCAGGTGCTTCAGAGAGATGCTATTCATTACGTGGGGGGGGGGGGGGGGGGGAGGGGGAGGGGAGTAGAGACTCACGCTCCTTCAGAGAGGTGCTGTCCGTTGGGTGACGCGGGAGGAGGGGGGGGGGCGGGGGCGGGGTAAAGATTCTGGATTTGGTGTAGGTCTTTTATTTTCAACCGCGTAACCGTTTTCTGGGGTTTGCTTACGTCAGCAAAAGCAAGAAAGGGCAAACATTTGCACCCATCGTTTCAGGTCAGTGCTCACTGAAGGGCATACCTACTTTACACCTTATAGATGCTAGCTTTACACCTTATAGATGCTAGCTTCAGTCGTACAGACATGAATCTGCTATGACCGCAAAAGAAGAAAAAGATGCAGGCGTTGTTTGACTGAAATGCTGGTTGGCTGAGAAGATAAGGAAGAGTGGACTGGACAGGATAATTGGTCTGGGACGGTAGCACTTTTTTCTTGGTCAAGATATTCTTGTCTTTTTTTTAAGTCTATAATTTTCTCATTTGACGGATACACGTCTGTGTCATAGAAAATACTGGATAGACAGACAAACCTGCAGAGCAGCAAATCTCATGAAATAAAATTTGAGTTGAATATCTGGTGTTGTTTGCTGTCGTAGTGTCATATCAGCTGTAAGAAAAGTTTGTTGATTGAGATGGGGGAGGTTTTGGTTGATCCACCTCGTTTTCTCCTCTGAATTCTGTCTGAAAGCATCTTTAAGTGTTTGTCTAAAAAAAAAAATTAAATTAAAATTGATGTTCAGTGCGATTTCTTTTGTCTATAGTAAGAAACTGACAAAAAGAGTAAAACTTCCAAAATAAAATATAATAATAATAATACTTGTAATAATAATAATAATAATAATAATAATAATAATAATACATGTAATAATAATAATAATAATAATAATAATAATAATAATGTATGCTCGTATCGTTTTCTTTATTTACAAGTACCTTACAACAACTAGAAAAACATTCATCACAAAAAAAAACATTGTTTTTTTCATAGTTTAGGCAGTCAATACCAAACAAGTTGGCATTCTGCTACCTGGCAAAGAGTTGTCGTTCTTGTTTTAGACTAAAACGGTTCTTTTCAAAGAAACCGTCGAACATATTTGTCTCAGAAAAATTCAAGAGCAAGTATTGCAGTGAATATAGCGTGCATTTCAGTAGGACTCGACTTGTCAAAGCTGTAATTAAGGTCCAAGGAAATTATACCCCACGCGAAAGACGTAAAGTTCAGGCTTGAAATCGACTACGCACAGTAAAAATTAAACTGTGGGTCCAAATAATCAAATCTATCAATCAGTATTAGTTTATAATGCTGAAACGTTTTTGCCTAATTAATCATAAACATTTTGTGTACTTGCGCAATGTTTTCTGCAAGTCACAACCAAAGTTTACGTCATTGCATCGTTGGCGAAAGAAGCTTCTATCGCGGGCGCCATTCTGAAGTCGTATTTGCGCGTTGGGGTGTCAGTTTCAAAGCCAATGCGCAAATCCAAGAGTTGATCGTCCGTGTAAGATGATATATCGACCGAAAGGTTTTTGAATGAGCTTTTCACCGGTAGCTGGCGCATGTGCGCGCGATCATTCCCAGATAACATATCTCATGAGTAAAACAAATTGAAAATTTCACATCAAAATCTGATTCAGTTTTTTCTTGAATTCAAACATGCGCCAGGCACCGTGAAAAAGAGCAGGAAAAGCTCTTTTCAACGATACTAAATATAGCGATGTGCGTTCTATCTTGGATTTGGGCAAGCGGTTTTTCTAACTCTGTGCGGGGCTCACGGTCAGTTGGCCAAGTTTTTTTTTTGACGCCCTGTAGTCTATGCAGTACCGCCACTGTATTGCAAATTTGTCCCAGACTTATGAAATTTGGCAGTTTAAGCATACAGTAAGTTTATTGCATTACTTTCCTACATGTATATGCTTTAGTGACCTTTGACAATCAGAAAATGCCAGTAAGTGTGATCAATAACATTTAGAATAAAAAAAATCAACTTTCTCCGACTTAACGTTCGACACTTTACAGTCGGAGGTGGCGTATATATATTCTTGTCGACAATACTGTACTGGTAGACGACTCAACTTATGGATGACCTTTGTTGCCCTCTCTTGTTTCATAGGGTGAGTAGTGCTTTTACTGGATTTAACGTGTCTGGAATGACGTCACTATCTTGAAGGTCAAGGTCTTGTGGTCATGTGTCTTTGTAAGTAATATATTTTTGTCCGGGCAATATATTTGAAATTATCAGACTGATTTGGCTCAAACGTGAATTGATAACAGTCCAATATGTAAGAAAGTGTAAACAAAAATCTTTCTGTTGTCTTTAGGTCAAGGACAAAACGGCCATTCTATATTTCATTAAAACATATCTCCCGGACTAGTTTGTCGGTTTGCTTCAAATTTGGCATGATGTGAGATATTATTTAAAAAAGGCGTTTTTGAAAGAACTATGTCATTACCTTAAAGGCTAAGGACCTAGCAGCCATGTTAGTTTCACACTATGTATTATTCCAAGTAATATATCTGAAATTGCTTATATTTTGACTGGACATAAACTTGATTTGATGATAGTTTTGATGATGTCCCCAATTAAAGTTCAGTTCATTTCAGCTCGGTTTAGTTAGTTCAAGGTGGGATCGCTGTGTTTGAAAAGGGTGTTTTTGTTTTGTTTTTGTTGTTGTTGATATTGTGTCATTAGTGGACGATTTACTATGGATCTTTCCTATCTTTTTTCAAGTCTGCCCGCTGCAGTGAACGTCTCTCTTTTCTTTTCCCATACAATGGAGGCGATGGTTTGTGTGGTAGCCATAGCACTGTTCCTGTAAATTTTTCCTCAGGTTTCTCAACACGTATAATCTGCACATTCGCAGACCATGTTTCATTTTTGCCGTGCCAACAAGGATTTCCGTTCTATCATTGCCCAGGACTCCAGCATGTCCTAGGTGTAGATCTACAAACGACTTCACAGTTGGATGTTAGCTGTTGTGCACTTCCAGTCTGAACTTCCTATTCTTGTCTCATGGTTTCTTGGTAAAGTAACAGGTTTTCCTTGGCTATACATTCTCTGTCCAACCACCCATCTACAGTCGGTTTATCATCTTTTAGTACTAATATACACTAGAGTTGAGACCATTTCATGTATATACATACGTGAAGACTAGTTCAAAGATACCTTCCATTAAAATGCTTTTATATATCTTTTTAAAACAATGCACATGTGTATAACCAGTCTGCAGGTCAAAGTCACAATGAGGTCGACAATGATCAGTAATGTCAGCAAATACGTAGCCGAGCTTGACACCCTTGTAGCTGATTCTGACAGTTCATCATACTACAATTTTCTCCATCCCACAATGCTATGAACGAAAACACTGGTGCATTTTTAAGATGACATTTTAGAGGTCTGGAGGTCAAAGGGAGTCATCTTTTATCTCTGTATCAGGTTTAGGATGGTTAGGTTAGGTTAGGTTATTTGGGTTTAACGCCGAGCAGGCGACTAAGGCCATCTCACGGCGGGATGGGTAAAAATCTGGTCAGCCAGACTAAAAGCAAGGTCTTAAGACAAGATGTAAATATAGATTAAAAATCTCAGGCTAAAATGTCGCACATGTCTTTAAAAGAAATGTCTACAGACTCTCAAAAAGGGCAAATAAAAAAGATTCACATAGTCTATGAATGCTCAAATCTTGTTAAAAATATTGCATGCTCGCAAGAAATTGAAGATTTTGTCCGGGGGAACATCCCGGAACAAAACCTTCAAGGAGTCTGCTGTAAAGTGTTTATATCTGGTGTCAATTAGGTCAGCACAATACAGCAAAAAGTGTCGAACAGAAAACTGCTCATCACAGGCAAAACACCATGGACGCTCATCCTGTTTAAGTAAGTAAGAGTGCGTAACATACGTGTGCCCGATGTGGAGCCGAGCAAGGACAGTCTCCTCACGGCGGAAGTTGTAAATAGTATTTGAGGTGTTTAAAAGAAAAGTCTATTTGTGACCTATTTTACTGATCCCTTGTGACCTTGACCTTTCCGAGGGGCCATCCAAATTAGTATGTATAGGAAGGTCTTACTATCAAGTATCTCTGTATCAAGTTTGGATTTGAAGTTGTGAATAGTATTTGACAAAAATCATCTTTTGTCAAATATGGCTAGTTTAACAACAACAAATATATATATATATATATATATATATATATATATATATATATATATATATATATATATATATATATATATATATATATATATATATTTCCTGAGCTCTTGTGACCCTTGACCTTTCTGAGGGATCAACCAAATTAGTATGCATAGAACGGTCTTACTATCAAGTATCTTTGTACTAAGCTTGGGTTTGAAGTTGCGAATAGTTTTTGAGAAAAAAAATCAATTTTGTCAAAATATGGCAATTTGTTACTAGTATTTCTTGATCCCTTGTTACCTTGACCTTTAAGGGACGTCATTCAAACTGGTATGTTTAGAAAGGTCCTGTCATCCTTGGGCCAAGCTTGAAGGCTAAATTAGCCTCTGAGAAAATGGCAACGCTAAAGTTTACCACGGACGACGACGGACGGACGACCACTGGCCCATAACACTATTGCTTTTCAAGTGAGCCAAAACATGCGAAAGAAATCAGCGTTTTGGGGAATAAATTGCAACCTGTGAGAAGTGTGTGCTATTTTATTGCTCGGGTATGTCATTTCCCCTCTTGTTATTGGACAACCTGAGGATTCGTGATTTATTTCGCGTAATTGGTGTAAGCCGTCATAGCATTGTATTAACTGATGTCGGAGACTATAATAATAGAATGCACTGTTCATTTGAAAATCGTGAAATGGGGGTTGGTGGGGGATGTGTGGTGCAGGGTTGGGTTGTGTATGTACGTGTGTGTGTGTGTGTGTGTGTGTGTGTGTGTGTGTGTGTGTGTGTGTGTGTGTGTGTGTGTGTGTGTGTGTGTGTGTGTGTGGAGGAAGGGGGGGGGGGTGGCGGTGTTTGAAGTTGGCTGAGAAGTTTAGTCGCTTGCACACTGCGTGTAGAAACGTGTACAACGTGCATTGTCTGTGGCGTATTGATCAGTGGCTGATTTTTTGCTGGTGTTGGAAAGCCTACAAGTAGTCGCTATGGGCTTCTGTGGTCTGCATGACCCGCTTCCTGCTGGGGCCCGCCTCTAATTTGAAGGGGAGGAAGAGGGCGGAGGCACTTCAGTTAAACAGACCGAAACCCCGTATTCCCGCGATCAATGTGAGAAAAATGCCTGGGGAAATTATATACACTCAAAAAAGAAATCACATACAATGTTGAATGCAAACTAAAAATATAACTTCATATCATAATGTAAAGGCGATTATGTAACATGTCACTAATACTCCCCCCCCCCCCCCACACACACACACACAACAGCCATTTAACAGAACACATTCAAAATGCGTTAAACAGTGAGTAAGAATATGAAAGAAACACCCAGGTCACTTCATATGCCGATACTAAAATATTTTCTTGTAAAAGACGTTCTGTTTGGACAGTTGAATTCATGCCAACTACAAACAAGATGGGATGAACCATAACCCACAAAGTCCCTTTCTATATGAGAGCTGTCATCGCTTGTCAATGGTCTCTACCTTTTATCTTTGACCTGATTGTGATGTTGAATTATCTCCTATTGAAAAGTCTCGCAGATCTGCCAATGCGTCAGTGCGTTCTATAAGGGGCGCAGGACACACGCGTCACTGATTTGTCAAACGTCATTTGTCATGACGTAAGTTTTAGTTTTTACGTAATTTTATATTTTATATGATATAAGTTTCACTTTCGCTTCATAGGCTTGAGAAAATGGTGACAAAACGAGAACTTCACGGTACAATTTCAATCTTGCTATAATTTGTGTGAAAACAGGTTGATTTTACCTAGCTACATGATATGCTAAGTACACGGGTCACCTGGATGCTCTTCTGAAAGCGCGTCAGTGTGTGTGTGCGTATTAATGCGTGCGCGCGCGCGCTCCAAAGATCTCCAAGAGGCACAGATCCTCGTGCGCCTGGAGGGCGCATGAGGATCTATTTCTCCTGGAGATAAGAATAAGAATAAGAGTACTTTATTATCTCAAAAAGAGAAACTGATTCGTTTCGCAACTCGCAATCACACACACTCACACAACAGTTTTCAAACAAATGGACAATGGCTTGGGACGGGTGAAGCCCGTTGCCAAGGCGTCTAATGGCCGGCGCCAACGGCCCCAACCCGACCTGAACCTCCGCCCTAACACAAGCAAACTAAAGACGGCCCTATCTTAGTATCAGTCTCTGTAACACATAATATAATGTTTTTAAACTTTCTGCTTGGCTGAGACTAGTTACACAAATAGCAAAAATACGCCCCTAAAAAAACAACCCCAAAACCCCCCGAATACTTTCACAGTTGCTACCTGGGGGCGGCCGTCGCCATAAGAACAGCGCCGGCTATTAGACAGTCGCTCCGGCATAAACAGTCACCACCTTAATTAGTATATAACTTCATAGTCATTTTTAAAGCAATAGTAGTAGAACTACATCATTAACGGGAAAGCAGTCCAAAACGGTTTCTAAAAAGTACACACGCTGTTGTTAGAAACACAGTCACTGCGTCTGGGAGGTGACTGTCATCACTTCATTCGGCTAGAATGTGGACAATGGCTCGGGACGGGTGAAGCCCGTTGCCAAGGCGTCTAATGGCCGGCGCCAACGGCCCCAACCCGACCTAAACGTCCGCCCTAACACAAGCAAACTAAAGACGGCCCTATCTTAGTATCAGTCTCTGTAACACATAATATAATGTTTTTAAACTTTCTGCTTGGCTGAGACTAGTTACACAAATAGCAAAAATACGCCAAAACCCCCCCCCAAAACCCCCCGAATACTTTCACAGTTGCTACCTGGGGGCGGCCGTCGCCATAAGAACAGCGCCGGCTATTAGACAGTCGCTCCGGCATACACAGTCACCACCTTAATTAGTATATAACTTCATAATCATTTTTAAAGCAATAGTAGTAGAACTACATCATTAACGGGAAAACAGTCCAAAATGGTTTCTAAAAAGTACACACGCTGTTGTTAGAAACCTGTTAGCGTCTAGGAGGTGTCTGTCATCACATCATTCGGCTGGAATGTGGGGCCTGAAGCTTGCTGGTACTCGCTTCGTTGAATGCACTAGCGCAGGCAGTGATGTTGAGCGTGGCGTGGCCGGAAGAGCCACTCCTGAGATGATGAAAGGGGAGGAAAGCACGTTGGTTGTATTGCCACAGCATAACGCGCGCTGTTCTTCTGATATCCGCATGGTACAACAAGAATCAGCGTGTATCAACTCCCAGCATCGCACAGCGGAGAAAAATATAAAATCCAATTAACAGTCACAGCACATCAAATTGCCAAAAGTCACCAAAAAGAAATACCGGTGGTGATGCAGTATTGCAGGGCCTGACATCGTATATCAAACGAAGGTACAATGTCTGCTAGAATACTGCCGGTGACGACCATTTGTGCCGGAGCGGGCGGCCAGGAGGTGTTGCATGGCCGCCATCTTGTCTAGTAGATGCGCGCATGTTTGTGTGTGTGTGTGTGTGTGTGTGTGTGTGTGTGTGTGTGTGTGTGTGTGTGTGTGTGTGTGTGTGTGAGAGAGAGAGAGAGAGAGAGAGAGAGAGAGAGAGAGAGAGAGAGAGAGAGAGAGAGAGAGAGATTGATTGCTTGTACATTGCTTAACGTCCCGACAGCAACAAGGCTTTCTCAGGACGTACCTGCACTGCTTGTGAAAAAAACCCAAAAAAAACCCCTGAATAAACAGAACACTGAATGTATGTCGCCAGCCGGTCAAATACGTTTAATAAACCTAACACATGGGGCCTAATTAAAGCTAAGACCATTTAGCAACACACATCCAATATCAAGAGCTACAGGCAATGCAGACAGTAGGGAGAGTTTTAAAAAGGAAAATACAGGTGAATGGACAAAAGGTAGACAGAAACACATGCCCCAGAATAGAGAGGAAAACCCACCCTGTGGGGCTGACCAGGGTGACCCTGGGAACTAAAAAGTAGTTAACCCCACCCAAGTCCCCCAGGGCAGACCCGGGTGGGGAGAGAGAGAGAGAGAGAGAGAGAGAGAGAGAGAGAGAGAGAGAGAGAGAGAGAGAGAGAGAGAGAGAGAGAGAGAGAGAGAGAGAGAGAGAGAGAGAACCGCGCGCGCGAGAGAGAATGCCATCATATTTAGAGTATTATGTCAGTGTCCGCGTGGTGACGGAGTTGCCTCTTTTACGTCATCGCCACTGTCTGACTTTCTTTAAAAGTAAAATGTTTTAATTCGTTTCTTAAAAGAATTAATTTTTCCTAAAGAATTTGAAAGGATACAAAGCTGGCTAACAAACTCATCCAATGTCCTTCTCCAAACTAGTTATACGCAAAAGCCCACGGTTCAAGTAAATATAACAAAAATTACGGACTGTAATCTGGGTCACAACCGACTTCCTATAAACGGTTGTTTATGTCTTCAGTGAGACATTCTATTACAATATGCTCGGAGGATCTCTTAGCCACCCACTTAAGAAAGTATTTCGCCACTGAAGTTCCAAGCTTGTGTGTATAGAAATATCGGAGATTCTCTTGTTTACATATATACGCACACACATACATACATACGCACATACATACATACACAAACACATACGGCGCTTCGCGCCAAATGTACGTTCAGCAGCGAGGTTAGCCGTGTAACGAGACATGACGTAATTTTGATCTTGTTACTTCAATTGTTAAAGGTTTAGCTTTATAAATAGAAGGGACTTAAAAAGTCTGATGTTACAAACAGAAACGTTTCAGCATAGTGAGCATGACATTACGAGTGTTTGCATAGCTGTACAGTTCCTCAAACCTTTTAAGTCTCTTCTATTTATAGAAGAGACTTTTTAAGATGGGTCGCAGTGGAGCAAATTCAACAGAATGCCCATGACAATATAGGCGGGAAGGTATGAAAAGCTGACAACTAATGTAACCAGATAAAAATTACATCATGTCTAGTTACGCTAACTTCGCTGCAGAACGTACTTCTGGCGGGAAACGCCGTTTGTACGTGTGTGTGTGTGTGTGTGTGTGTGTGTGTGTGTTTGTGTGTGTTTGTGTGTGTTTGTTTGTTTGTTTGTTTGTGTGTGTGTGTGTGTGTGTGTGTGTGTGTGTGTGTGTGTGTGTGTGTGTGTGTGTGTGTGTGTGTGTGTGTGTGTGTGTGTGTGTGTGTGCCGTGTGACAGCGACTAGAGCCCACATTTGTGGACAGACACGCTTGAAACTTCGGGATATTTTCCGTACGTAAATTCTCCTGAAGAAGTTTTTTTGATTTTTTAATTAGGTCGCACGTTGACGAGAAAATGGCCGTTTCACAAAAAAAACCGGTTGATCCGCATTTGAATCCGTATTTTCTGCTATTCTTACTAGATTCTTTAGCGCATTATCAATAAGCGCCTGCAGTGGTACCTGGACTCCGAGAGCATTATCGTGCCAGAACAAGCCGGCTTCAGAAGCTACAAGAGCACAGAAGACCAGACAACACACCTTGCACAGGTCATAGAAGATGATTTCTAGATCAGAAGGTGACATTAGCTGCCTTCATTGACCTACAGAAGGCTTTCGACAAGGTGTGAAAGGATGGTCTCCTCGTGAAACTCCTTCGCAGCGGCATCCAAGGGAACATGCACCGCTGGACCAAGTCATACCTGCACAATCGCAGAGCCCGTGTGACAGTGGATGGGTACTGTGGCCAACATGTACTAGTGTGTCGGGGGTGCCACAGGGAGGAGCCCTGTCACCGACCCTGTTCATACTCTTCATCAACGACCTTGTGCCAGAGCTACCTGGGGAGTTTATGCGGCCCTGTATGCAGATGACCAGGTACTCTGGTGCACAGAAGATTATGCAACAACCGCAACATACAGGATGCAGCTAGCCCTGGACAGGTTGACAGACTGTACCAAGAACTGGTGAGTGACCATCAACACAGAAAAATCATCAGCCACACTCTTCCCTCTCTCCACAAATGCAAAGGCTGGCAACCTAACACTGGGCAACACTCCGCTGCATTATGAAGACTAACAGACATTCTTGGGAGTCGCCCTTGACAAGAGGCTGACGTCGAAGCCGCACATCTGGAACGCAGAAGTAAAAGCTAGAAGAAAGCTGAACATCATGAGGAAGCTGGCTGGAACACAATGGGGAGCCAATGAAAAGATCCTCAAAAATGTATAATCAAGGCACAGTGAGACCACACCTTGAGTACGGATCCAATGCATGGTTGACGGCAGCACAGTCACACCAGCAGACCTTTGACAGAGTTCAGAACCTGGCACTGCATATCATCACCGGCGCAATGCGATCCACGCTAATTGAAAAGATGGAAGAGACAACAGGCATACCACGCCTGTGCATGAGAAGAGATTGCAAAGCCTTGATACAGTCCACAAAGGCCAAGTCTTCAAAGACCATCCTATGAACGCCAGAATTATATAACCAACCGCAGGGAGACTGAAAAGATCAAGCTTTGTGACGGAGACGTGAACAGAGAAAACACCAGGCATACCCTGCGCAGGTAGAGGCTCTGAACCCTGCTAGCGACTTTCCGCCCTGGGAAAGTAAGCCAGAAAACATCACCATCTTTTCCACGGTACCTTAATCACCTCCAAAAATGAGCACAGCACTATGAGCAAGAAAACCCTGACACTGGCCTTGCTCGAAGAAAAATATCCCCAGGAAGCAAGGTTACGGGCATACACCGACGGATCAGCCACAGATGCAGTTCAGAATGGAGGGGCTGGGGTGTACATTCAGTATCCAAACGGACAATGGCAGGCAGAGGCAGTACCAACAGGCGTTCAATGCACAAATTACAGAGCTGAGGTGGAAGCCCTGGTCCACGCAGCAAACACCCTGAGTGGCACTTCAGACCCTGATGCCCAGATTGTCTTCCTGACTGATGTCACGTCTGTCCTTGAGCAGCAACAGCAAGCAAATGCCACGTCTACAAGAGACACTGCAAAACACCAAGCGCACCAGACTGGTGCCGCAGTAGATCCCGTCACACTGTGGCATCTACGGCAAAGAAGAAGATGACAGAATGGAAAATTTGGGTGCGGGGGAGGAACAAGATGAAAATGGAGTCAGCTTCACAGAAATGAAGACCAGCATTAACTTGGCAACTGGCGTGATTAAGTCTGTGTACAGACCACCACAACGGCCCCAAGACAGTTACCATCAGCTGTCCAGACAAGAGCAGGTGACCATCTTCCGTCTGAGGACCGGGCACAACCGACTCCATTTCAACCTGCACAGACTCTTCCACCTCGTGCCATCTCCCCTGTGCCCTTATGGTGAAGCAGAGCAGACCACAGAGCACATTCTCCAGGACTGTGCTGCTGAGGGAGGAGATATGGCCGAAGCCCGCCACTCTGCAAGATAAACTGTACGGGTCTGGCTGCGGCTGCAGTGTCCTCTCAGAACAGAACAGAACAGAACAGAAGTTTATTGCAGTAGGCTAACAGCCCTTATGCAAGGGGGGGGGGGGGGGGATATGGGGGTTACAAACCCGGACTTCAAAATATTACCATAAATGGACATCATCAAATTTGACTGGAAACCAGTCAGACCCGAAATGGTATGCCAAATCAGTTCTTTTATAGTTCGACTCTACGCCGCAAGGCGACAATGTCCGATTGACGAAATAGACCGTGAAGCACTGTCAGTCACCCTAGGAAACACATGGACACGTCCACAATAGTGCGCATGGACTGCAGTCCGCCAGTCAGCTGTTCGATCAGTTTCTCCCTGTCAGCATTGGGCCAGTGATCTAGATTGTGTAGAATGACCCGTTCCTCCTGGGTCAGGAGATCAGGGACACGCTTCACCAGCCAGTAGAAAGGTTTCCTGTTGTCTGATGACCAGTCAAAGTGGAACACAAAGTCGTCCGTCTCACATATAGCATCTCCTTTGCTGTCATCGGGATTGAGAACGACTCTGTGGAACTCACGATTTCTTCGTTTGTCTCTGATTTTCCTTTGTAAGGGCACATCTGTCAATGTTGCAATATAGTCCATGATAATGTTAATATTATAGCCTTCTGCCATTGCGTTCATTATGACACTGTCAGTCTTACTGCCACACGGATCGGGTACTGTACTGTTCTGGGGTGCACTTGCACCTGCTGGAAGGTCAATACTGCACGGATTTTCCGGCACGGTAGCTGTACCCAACACACCGTCACCAGGCAGTAAGCGGCATGATGCACGTGAACTCACTGAGCGATCTGCTGGCGTGTAGTTGACGTGTTGTGGCGTGTCGGTTTCACCTGTTATTGTTTCAGTTGATGGTGTTGCCATAAATAAAGAATGCAAATGATCATGTTCGTTTTCACTTGCCTCGGTCTCTTGTTGTCCTCTCCTCCTTTCCTCCGCCCTTTGTCTGTCACGGCGAAGCTGACTGGGCGACTTTTTCCTGTAGTAGCTGTTGGCGGGTCGGTGTGTAGGAGCCATGTTGTCAGGTGGCTGGCCGGTCGTCAGTCTCAACACGACGACCGTAGTGTTGTTTTCCCCGGCCACTTTCCACGATGTTAGGTGGCTATTTTGCAGCAGGGCCTCTAGTGTGGCTTCCAGTGTTGGCGGTAGACCGGCAACAGGCATTTTGTCCAAGTAATTTGGAAAAAAGAAGGTACTCGAGGACAGAGGCAATATTTTGCTGCTGACCTAAGGGGAAGGCACTCCAGGAACCTGCAGTGTCCTCTCGCCATCCTAAACGCCCATTTAAGCTCCGTCTCCCCGACCATTCCTCTGTATTTAGTGCAGAACTGCAGGCAATTCTGCTGGCACTCAAGCATGCCTATCAGTCTTGGGAAAGGAACTTCCTGATTCTGTCTGACTCTCTTTCTGCCCTGCAGGCCCTTCAGGGCGCGGGAACAGACCATCCACTGCTGGTGCAGATTAGAGAGCTTTACGCAGACTTGATGAAGGAATATTATGACATCATTTTTATTTGGGTCCCAGGCCATGTGGGCATCGAAGGCAACAGAATCGCAGATTCTGCTGCCAACAGTGCCCGCAGTGACCCTGTCCCTGACACACAGACTGTCTATAGTGATTTTAAACCTGTGATTAGTGCGTACGTGGCCCGCGAGTGGCAGTCCGAGTGGGACAAAGAGGAAGGGAACAAGCTTCATGAAGCTCTTCCTAAGTTGTCTGACAGTCTACCTTTCCGCTGCGGCAGCCGCCGTGAGGAGACTGTCCTTGCTCGGCTCCACATCGGGCACACGTATGTTACGCACTCTTACTTACTTAAACAGGATGAGCGTCCATGGTGTTTTGCCTGTGATGAGCAGTTTTCTGTTCGACACTTTTTGCTGTATTGTGCTGACCTAATTGACACCAGATATAAACACTTTACAGCAGACTCCTTGAAGGTTTTGTTCCGGGATGTTCCCCCGGACAAAATCTTCAATTTCTTGCGAGCATGCAATATTTTTAACAAGATTTGAGCATTCATAGACTATGTGAATCTTTTTTATTTGCCCTTTTTGAGAGTCTGTAGACATTTCTTTTAAAGACATGTGCGACATTTTAGCCTGAGATTTTTAATCTATATTTACATCTTGTCTTAAGACCTTGCTTTTAGTCTGGCTGACCAGATTTTTACCCATCCCGCCGTGAGATGGCCTTAGTCGCCTGCTCGGCGTTAAATCCAAATAACTAACTAACTGTAGAGGCTCTACAGACGACCACAGATCTCATTTTGAGAACCAAACTTCAAGTGTGACGGCGTTCGAGAAGAAGAAGAAGACTAGATACTTTGCATACAGCTTGAAATGTTGAATGAGTTCGTAATCCAGCGTTGTACTTCTTTAACAGTTTGAATAATAATTAATTCACTTTTGAAAGTTTTGGAGCCACTATATACTGCAATGAAACAGTCAGCCCTACCTGGAAGAGGCTGTGTGGAAGAAAACAGTCAGCCCTGGAAGAGCCTGAGTGCCTTTCGAATGAGTGACGTGAAACATCAAATTCGTGAGACTAGCGATGCCATGACGTGAAGCTTATAGTGACGTCACTTTGATGTTCTGCGCTACACCAACCCACAGCAGTGGAGCAGGTTAGTATGAAAACCCTGCACTAAATAGTTTTACTTTGCACAATGCTACAGACAACCACGATGTATACTATTTTGGCGGGGAAACATTTTATCAGGCATCTGTAGTGGGCGTGGCAATCCTTCACAGAAAAACTTAGCTGAATTTCTCACCTTTTTGGTACACCATAAAAGCGTACAGGCCAGGGACACGATACATTGTTACAACGTTGCTGCAAAATCATCGACGCGCACTCCAGTCGACGTCTTAATTTTGCTTGATCAGTGTTCATCAAAGCTGAACCCCGGAAGGCAAAATTACTCGTTGAAAACAATCGAAAATCGTAAACTAACACCAGATAGTGTAATATCTGATGGTGGATAAAAATGCAGTTGGAAAACACATTCTACGCATTTACTTTTATTAATACAGAAATCGAGGTGCATTAATTATTGTATGACATATAAAGCATACCCCAACGCCTAAAATAGTAAATATTTGAATCACTGAAAAACAAAAATCACACAAAACGTCACTGACGATGGTTGAAAGCGAGTGGATTTCAATTGTAGGGAGTGTTTTCATGGCAAATTCTGTAATTAATATCTACTAATGGTCAAAACGTAAGGGCCACCCCACTTTTTATGTCATTGTTTATCGTCGCAAGTACGCTAATAAAATACAATGTTCTTTTGCTCTAAATGGGTTAAAAGTTGACCTTAGACAGTCCACTGTACAGGGAACAATAGACAACAATTAATCAATTTCCACGAACGTGTCAAATGCACGTGAAACATCGTAAGTTTTTGTGAAAAGCTGTGCGATATTGGCAAGCGTACCAAAGGCAGGCAGGTGGAAAAACTCGGTAAAGTCGTCATGCACATGCTAAAGGGTCAGTCGTGAACACTGAGCACTTCTGTTTGGCTACAAATACCGGTACAGTAGGGGCATAATAGAGATATAAATAGAGAGAGGACAAAAGCAATATTAACACAATGACTGAGTTAACCCCTTAATTATTACTTTTTGAACCCTCATGATCCATGTACCCCGCACAGAGTAAATACCATCAGAATTTACCCCTAAAACATTGCTTTTTTAACAATCACCATTTTATGTGCCTCCACATAGTAATAATTTAAGGGTTAACTCAGTCATTGTGTTAATAATACTTTTGTCCTCTCTCTATTTATATCTCTTAATTAGCTCATATGTCCGCGACCGCAGGGTTACTATGTACGTTCACGTCGCCCGTTGCTAGCACTCTGACTGGGACTGGCTTTATCTGTGCATGAAAGGACACGGCCCGTCTGCGCTGAATTAAATATGTACAGAAGTTAAACGATATTCACCATGAAAAAATGATATTGACAAAATTTGTCAGAACTGAAAGCGTTTTACACAAGCAATTACCCGTATGCACCAAATTGAAAGATTGACCCCGAGATATGCGTCAACATCCCTCTATATGCACACTATTGAAAAGGTGACTGGAGACATGCAAATTGATTTTGAATAAAGGTGAAAAACAACAGTGACGCTTTGATCTACCCACACCTGTTTGCACTAAAATATCTGTCTCCTCATGTGTGACATAACAGAAAAGGGCCCAGCATACTTGCGTTCATCAGAAATTGACTCGTACGTAAAAGGACGCTTTACGTGTGTGGAAATAGTCTTCATGTTCTGGAGTGCTTTTCTCCCAAAGTGATGTGGAGTAAGATTACGTGCGATCCGTACTAAACTAAACCGTTGTGGCGTACTGGTTAGACGCGGGATACCTGGCGTGCACAGATCACAGGCAATTGTTGAGAACTTTAGCAAGCAATTATCAGAGAGACTTTTCAGCTATCAGTATTCTAAGGAACTCATGCATGACGCATTTAACACTGAGTGGGTAAAAAGATTACCATCTGTGATAAAAGCAATGAATAACGAGGGTCAGCCAAAACCCGCTGATGCTATTAAATTAAAATCAATACCCCCGACGTCAGGGCCAGAGACTGCGCTAAAAACAACGCCACCGCTGGCGCCAGACACAAGTTTGTTTACAAAACAGGTGAGATATCTATATCAACCTGGAGAATCAGAAAACGACGTCAGGCGCAGGGCAACCGACCCATTTGGTCTACGTCCGTACACAACATAAAAAAATTAATCCCCGGCGCTGGCGTGTCAATATATTATCTGAACCTGCCCCACAGAGGGCATTTGTCAGAGAAGAATTACAGATTATTCCCCCAGACACTGTTACTCATTTCAACAACTAACTCGTCGATTAATTCATCGGCTATTTGTTCAGATAACTTGAGTCTGTAATGTCCAGGTGCATAAGCCTTTTCTTTGGTGTGAAACACACGTTTTGTGTCCCCTACTGCCAGTGACTTTTTATGTGTTTGGATCAATTCAAGATTATGTTTGTTTGACCTCAGTGTCTTGTTCGGATAATCAGGCATTAATGCTCCATCTAATACTTGCTTGTAATGCTCATGACAAATGTCTTTATTTTTTATCGCTGTTTTTTAAAAAAATTCCTTTGGCTTTCGACTGACTTTCCTTTTGGTGTAAAATAGAATACATTTTTTATCTCAGTCCAACGTACTCAACTATCGGCACTCCATTCAGTTCGTCTTTAAACTTCCCAGGCACTTTTTTGTTTTTGTGTGCTGTGCAGCGGGTGTTCCTTAGGGTAGTCAGACGTGTCATACATGTGTAACTCTGTTTTCATGTCTTCATAAAAGTCTTCAGTAGGCACGTCAATGATCATAGAGTCAGTGTCAGTGTATAGCAGACAACACTCAGGATACTTTGGTTTAAAGTAATCATAGTAAAATTCAAGCATCAACAGTTTTGATAACTCAAGAATTCCCATAGCAATGAATACTGGCTTGTCCAGTTTGACAATTATTTTTTTTTGGAGTGACACTGCATACAATGATGAATGAAACTCTTTATACCCTGTGTACTGTGGCTTGCCTGTAAGTTTAATTGCACCCGATTCAGTTGTGACCAGTCTTACATCTTTGCGG